>VSMD01132305.1:0-53652 GCA_008750895.1 Mirza zaza
GTCTAGACTGTGCTCTAGAACAGTTAAATCTGAGTCCCCAGAGGGTGGAGCTGGGCATCTATATCTTTCGTAATTCCGGTTGGCTGTACTGGGCTGCCAGTTTGAAAGACGCTGCTGGGGAGATTTCCCTCTGGCCTTTGTCTTCCAGCTTTGACCCTCCCCAACGGGTGAGGAGTCTAGGAGGACAGTCCCCAGTGCCTCCCCTGGCCCCTTCTAGACCATAGGCCAGTCGGTGCCTGGAATTCCCTGCTCAGATGGCCCTGAGCCACTGGGCCTGCCCTGGTCTCTTCCCTTCCTCCTCCTCCCGAGTGGGCTGCACCACCAGTCTTCATGGCTGAGGCCCGAGGGTGGCCCAGGGAAGCTGCTGGCAGATGGCGTGAACAGAGTTGGACATGTGGACACACAGGCACTCCTCGGGGCCAAGTTTGGGCTTTCTCTGGTCTGGACCCCAGCCCTCTCCAGCCCTCCACCCACTCACACCCGTCCTTATGTCCCAGAACCGTACTCCTCACCCAAGGGAAAGCTGATTTGTTAACTTACAACAGGAACTTCCCACCTCCCTGCCTTTCCACCCCACTGTGAGTGCTGTTCCTCCCGCCCTGATCCTCTCTTCCTGTGGCAGAAACCACTAGTCAGCCCCCACTGTACATGTAAGAAACACAACTGTAGAAATTTCAGATGGACACACAGCTGCCTGGCTGAAGACTCCATTCTCAACCTCCCTGGCAGCCAGGTAGGGTCCTGAAAGTTTTGGACCATTGAGTGGGAGAAGAAGTGACATGGCCAACCTGCGGCTCATGGCCTTAAATGAAAGAATGAGCCTTCCCCTTCCCCTTCCTGCTGGCTGGAAGCAGCCACCTTACTTTGTCAGGTGGACATCACACTGGCATGGAAAGAGTCCCTGGGCACCATGGAGCCACTATACCTGGCCTGCTCCTTCACATGGAAATTTGCTAAGCCATGGGTCTCTTTGTGACACCACCCCTCCCGATCCACCTCAGACTCAAATGCTCCACTAAGCAGTCATAGATACACTGTGTGCTCCACTCGCCCACAAAAGCTTATGGTCTGAAACCCTCCAAGAAGACTTGTGCAGTCTACAACTGTGGTTTCTGCCCATGTACATCCCCTGCTCCTGACCAGCCCTGAGTCTCCTGTGCAGAGCCTTCTGGCCTCCGTTCTGGGTCTATGCGATTGACTCGGGCAGAGCTGGAGCCTTCCTGAGTGGGCACCTGGCCGGAGTGTGGCCCACCGGAGTGTTCCCTCCCGAGCCCCAGTGGTTGGCTCAGGGAGAGCGTGGGACTTAGGTGCGGGCCTCTGTATTTAAGGCAGTCTGTGCTGCCCTGGAGTCAGGGGTGGGGAGCTCGGCCGAGGGTGTGAGCCTATAGCTTGGCGGCCTCCTCCTAGGGGAACCTGCTGAGCATGAAGTCAGCTCAGAGGAAGGCAGGGCTGAGAGCAGGAGCAGGGCAGAGGGCGGCTGTCTGCCGGCATCACATTTAGGCACCCGATCACAGCTCCACCTGAAGCCATCCCACCCTGGACCTTCCAGCCACATAGGCCGATATGTGCCCTGTGGCGCTTCAGCCAATCTGTGTTGGGGCTTCTCTGCACCCAAGATTTCTTGTACCCAAATTCTGTTACTCAAGAGCCTCAGCTAATAGAATTTGTTTCGCTGAGGCGAGATTGCCTACCAAGTCCAGCGTCCACACTTCCCAGGCCCCTTTGGATACCGAGGTAGCCTCTGGAGATCCATTTTTCATGATGCCCAGACTCTCTTCAGGGGTGGTTTGCCCTAAATAAAGGGACAATGGGTGGAATGAAAAATAAAAATAAACTCATATCTGTTAACAATATACTGTGTGCAAGCATTTAGGCTGGGCGCAGTGGCTCACGCACTCTGGGAGGCCGAGGTGGGAGGATCACTTTAGGCCAGGAGTTCAAGACTAACCTGAGCAACATAGTGAAACCCGGTCTCTACAAAAAACAGAAAAATTAGCTGGATATGGTATCTCAGCTACTCAGGATGCTGAGGCAGGAGGACCGCTTAAGCCCAGGAGTTTCAGGTTGCAGAGAACTATGATGATGTCACTGCCCCCATGGCTAGGCAACAAAGTGAGACCCTATCTCAAAAAACCAAAACAAGCAAACAAAAAATAATATACTGCATGCCAAGCATCTTAATATAATAGGTTCATTACATGCTTTAATTCATTTAATCCTCTGTGCAATCTTAGATTAATAGATATTAATAGAAAATATTATCCCCATTTTACAGAGAAAGAAACTGAGGCTCAGTTGCATAGGCTAGGGCCCTTGCCCAGAGCAGTTCAACTGCAGAGTCAGCATTGATTTCCCTGCCCTTACAGGGGAAGGAGTGGAACATTGTAGTGAGGTGGTGAGCTCCCCATCACCCAGGGTATGTGAACAGGGACTGGATGACTGCTTGGCAGAGTGGCTGGAGGGGCCGGTGCATGGAATGGGGTGTATGGAGAGAGGAGGTGGGGGGAACCATTACAATTTTTCTTCCACTCCAGGATTTCTTTACAGTTTCCCAAGCTGCCTGCTTATTCCAGGAAAGCTGACTGGCTTCTTGTCCCCCATCTGGGAATGGTCAGCCCCTACCTCCAGTGGCCCGGCTCACTCATAACTCACCCTGGCCCAGCTCTCCTCCTGGTGTGATGAAATTTCTGGCACTTCTTAGAAGTTCTGGTCACCCTGGGATGGACTTGGCCCAGCCTTGCTGTTTGGGCCAATTCTCCTGATGTGGGCAGGGAGAGGAGACAGGGCGCTGAGCTCAGAGACTAGGACCCCCATAGTGAGCTGGAAAAGTAGGTGGAACAGCCCAAAGAGGGAAGGGACTTGCCTAAGGCCTCAAGGTGAAACCCTGAGAAGCTGAGAATGACTCAGAATAGCAAAGGCAGCTCAGAGACTGGAGGCCTGGTCCTAGCAGTTCTCTTACCTACTCTAAGCCTCAGTGACCCCATCTGTGAAACAGAAGAGACTGGCTGTGATTTTAATAAATAAGTTAGAAAATATATATAACGAAACATTCAACACTGGCGAGATGCTATCTTCCCAAGAACATCTCTTCCAACCACATTTATTCCACACATATGTGTGCATGTATGCATGTATGTATGTACGTATGCCTGCCCACAACTTCTAGTGAACATGTTTTTCTGCTACATGTTTTCTTCATGTGACGTATTGTGGCCATTTTTCTACAACAATAACACACATCTAAGGAATCCCTTTTAAATGCCTTCACTATATATTGCCAAAAGGGCCCCAGAAAATGGTCCATTTGCCCCCTACTGGGAGAGTGCTTACTGCTACATGTTCACCCCACTGGGGACAGCCCACTCCCTGGTTCTTAGACTATCTGTTAGGTGAAGGTGGGACCTCATTGTTTGAAGTTGACTGTCTTTCTTAAAAGTTTACTAGTCATTAGCATTTCCTGTGAGAACTGCATTTAATATTCTGCATTCATTTTCACTACTGAAGTGTTCATCTTTATCTTAATAATTCATTAGAATCCTTCATATAATAAGAGTGTTGGCCTTCTGCCTGCCAAGTACATGCTGCAGACTGCTCTGTTTAACTTTGGTATTACTTTTTTACATATGGAATTTTTAAAATTTGATATAGACAGACCTGCCAGTATTTTTCTTTGTGGTCTATGGTTTGGGGATTGTGACTACCATAGAAAGGCTTCTTCCATTCTAAGAGAAATAGTAAGCTACCTATATTCTATTCCAGTTCCTTTTTTCATTCATCCATCCATTCATTGTTCACTTCTTGCTGCCCTTAAATCTAACCCCAAGCCCTCTGGCTGCCCCAGCCAGCCAGATGGTCCTCTAACATGCTGCCTTGTTGTGGGCAGAAATTTCCAGTTACTCTGGGAAGCCCCCCCTTCTAGGAACGTGAAGAAGAAAAATACATATCTGTTTAAATAAAAAACATTGGCCTCTGAGGCCCCAAATAACCTCTGGTTACTTGACAAGGCATGGCCCAACCAGTCCTTGGATATCAGTGAGTTTGGGATAATGAAGATCATGGTGGCCATGAGAGTGCATCGCTCAGTGCCCAGGGTGTAGGTGACTGATGGCCCGCAGGTCCACGTGGCACCTGAGCTGAGGCCACTGAGAACTGCTCTCAGCCAACAATGGAGACGACAGAGGAGGCGGCTACTAACACAGGAGCCTCCCAGTGAGGCCCAGGACTCCCCCACCCACCTGCCAGAAAAATCCCTGTCATCCTGGCTGAAGTTTTGCAGAACTGCATCACATTCTAAGACTCTTCCTCCCCAGTCTTCCTTCTTCCCTCTCTCCTGGCTCACCTGGCAGAGCTGTGCCGCCCTGTGGGCCTCTCTCTGCCCTCTCCTGCTCCCTCCCCTGAAACTTCCCTTGCACATTTAATCCTATCTTAGCAAAATCACTCTGGGCTCTTGACAGATCCAAACTAATGCAGTGATAGAAATTGTAACAAAATAGTCACTGCGTTGTGCAGTTTGCGATGCTGTGACACTAGTGTCTCTCTTGTACCCTCTCCACCATCCTGGAGGTTAAGCACTGTGTTGCCACTTCACAGATGACAAAACTGAGGCTCAGAGACAGTGGAGCTAGGGCCCGAATCCAGTCATCCTCTGCACCACCAGGAAGCTTAGGTGAGCTCTATGGCCTTCTGAGTCCCAGACTCTTCTGTCTAAGCCTCTCAGTCCCCAGACTCAGCCCTGGGTCCATGGCCCAGCAGGCTTGGTGTTTCCTTCTCCAGCTGTGAGACCCTGGACACGCCCTGGGCCATAGGAATGCTGAAGGTCCAAGGCCCCAAACCTCCCTCCCTAGGTGGAAGGAGCCCAGGTCCCCCTGCCGTAGCTGAACCCAGGAGAAGGAGCCAGGAACGGAGCTATGGGGTAGGAGGGCAACCCCTTCTCTTCTTGGGCAACTCTGGGTGTTGAGAGAAAAGTCTTCCTCACACAGAGAGGCAACTCCCTTTTCAGGTTCCAGCCCTGCCCTCTGGTCCTCTAGGCATGCCTGCTCCTCCTCAGCCGCCCGCCGCTGCTTCCTGCCACTCCAGCTCCTCCAGGACTCGGGGCAAATTTGGCCAGTCCCTCTCCCAGGACTGTGCCAGGGGCTGAGCACAGGCTCCCAGGGTGGTCTGCACAGCCCGTAGAGAAGCTTCACCGTTCACATTCCAGCCTTTAGACTTCAGGCAATGTGACCCAAGCTGGCAACAATTATTCGGGGTGACTGTATTGAAGTGCTGACATATACTTACTCAAGCGTCCCTCAGCCCCCAGCTGAACGTGCTGAGCAGCTCAGCTCCTCGCAGGCTGCCTGTCTGCCCATCTGCCCTGGGCATCTGCACAGAGTTGCCCTCTGGTCTCTTCCCAGCCCATTAGCTGCCCCCGAAGCCTACTTCAGCCTCTTCTCCTTCAGGTCTCTTCACCAAGGCCCTGATAAGGCAGCCGTGAGAGCCTCTGCACCATGCTGGCCAGCTGGCCAAGCCTCCACAAGCAGAGAAGTCTCCAGCAAGGTGTGCCTTGCTCCTTCAACTCCGTCTGCCCAGGCCTGGCCCCCAACATGCTCGGGATGTGGGCCCAGTCTCAGCCCCACATCCCTGATCTCCGTCACCCTGCCCCCCTGCTGGAACATGGCCCCAGCGTCCACCCATGCAGGGACGACATAACATGAGGTTAAAAGCACAGATCCTGCAGCCAGGCTGCCTGGGTTTGAATCCCAGCTCTGCCACCTACTAGCCATGTGGCCTGGGGGATGTTGCTTCTGTCTGTCTCAGGGTCCCCAACTGAGCTAAGTGAGTTAAGGTGTGGAAAGTGCTTAGGACGTGGCCCGCACGCAGCAAGTGCTCAGTAAGTGTTAGCTGATATTACTCACTCAACGAATCTTTCCCGGGCGCCCATTCTGCAACAGGCATCGTGCAGCCCCCAGAGGCCATGCTGGTGAGTGGTGCTGACTTGCCCCTGCCCTCCTGGAGCTCACACTCTAGTGGGAGGCAGACCCAAACCCAACGCGGCGCACGCGGTGAGGAGCGCCTTGCAGGGGCGGTGTGGGGAGGCGGTGGCGTGGGGCAGTGGCGGGCAGAGCGGGCTGCCCGGCTGACTCACTGTGAGCTCTCCGGGCCTCAGTGCCTCTGCTATAGTGCCCACCTCATCCTGGGGAAGTGAGCGGAGGCTCAGGAGTGCTCTGAAGGCAGAGTTGCGGGAGGGGAGGAGGCCATGCCTGGGCCTCACAGGGAGCACTGTGGCGGGGAGGAAGCTCCCGTTGGTGTTTGTTCTGCTCAATCAGCGGGGAGCCCCTGGGTGGAGGCTGGTGCAAGGGTTGGGGGTGGGGAGACTGGTTCAGACCGGGCTGGTGGCATTGGAGAGATATTACGGAGAGAGACTATGCAGACTGATGTGGTGCTGGGAGCCAGGGAGAGGGAGGGCAGGATAACTGATGAGTTGGGAAAGGGTAACAGTCTGGACTTTCTGCTGCAAGTCATAGTACACTTGACTCAAACAGGCTTAAGCCAAAAAGGAAACTGCTGACGTCCGCACTGAACGAGTAGAGGGGCAGGCTTCAAGTACAGCTTGATCCAGGTGCTCAAACATGCGAACAGAGTAAGTTTCTTCCCCCTTGTCCCTCAGCTCTGGTCCCCTCTGCTCCATCTCTCACCAAGGCCACACCTTCTGGCAACCAAAGTCGCCCAACAGCCAGCCCATAACCCGCCAAGCCCAACCGAATGGAGCACTAGTCCTCTGGTTTTAAGGTTCTCTCTCCACGGTCGGAAGGGCTCGAGTCCGGTGCCCAGGCCTGAATCAGCCACTGCAGCCGGGGGTGGGCTGTGCTGACCCGGCTCCACCCAGGTCCTAGGCACTCTCCGAAGCCTGGCGGTATGGGATGAATGTCTCCGTGGAAACCGAGGGCTGCGGCAGATGCTAGAGAGGGCTCATGCAGCCTTGGGTTTCAGGTCAATTTCTTCTACACGAGATTCAGACACTGTCAGATATTTATTTAGCACACATTTTTAAAGTATGTTCTCTGTAGAATCTTCAACAGGCGGGGGGACTTCATCAACCTCTTCTGTGATTGGCTCTGAGCCACGGAAATCCCCGTGATCCAGCCAATCAGAGCCCAGAGATACCTGGTCTCACACAGGGTCATTGGCTCGCCCCGGGCTGGGTACCAGAGGCCAGGCGCACCGTGGGGGAGCATTGTGGATCTGATGGAGAAGCGAACCGCTTGCGGTTGGTGACTAATGATAAAACACGCAGGTTACACCCATTGCAAAAATGTTAGCCAGCAGGAGAGAATGCAACATGAGCCCAGGGGCTGCTGCAGGTTACAGGAAAGACCAGAGAAGCAGAGGCCTGTGAGGAGCAGAGGCCTGTGAGGAGCAGAGGCCTGTGAGGAGCAGAGGCCTGTGAGGAGCAGAGGCCTGCCAACCCAGGATTCCTCTCCCAAGCCCCTCCCCAGTCGCCCTGCCTCTCCAGGTTTCCTTGACAGTGTCACCACCTCTGCATGCACCCCCAGTCTGTTTGGTTGGGCTGTTTTTGAACTTGCTATGGAGAGACAGTCTTTAAGTGCTCCTCATTGTGTTGGTGAGAGAGATGCAGCCACGTCCGCACTGACAGCTGTCCTTCATTCCTTTTCGGTGTTGTGTAATATTCCACCAACTGGTAACACACTAAATGATTCACACGTCTATGGGTTCATTTCCTGTTTTTGTTTTTTCTATTATAAACAGTGATGCTATAACTATCCTGTGCTTGTCTCCCTGTGACATTTGTGCATGTCCTTTAGGGCGAGTATCCAGGAGACAGAGTGCTGGCTCACAGGGCATCCACATCTTCAAGTTCCCCAGCCCGTGAACACCGTTGTTCCAGAGTGTGCTCACCTGCACTTCCACTAGCTGCCGCCAAGCACTCTACCTCCTCACCAACACTCGTTTGCCCATGTAGTGGGTGTGAGGTGGCATCTCGGCATGGTTCTAATTTACACGTCCCTTGTTACTAGTGAGGATGAGCATCTTGCCATGCTTGTCAGCCATCTGCATTTCCTCTTTTGTGAAATTTCTGCTCATGGCTTTTGCCCCTTAAAACACTGATGACTTCTTTCCAATCACTGACTTTGAAAGCACAATCTGGCCATGTGACTCTGTCTTTTAACCCTTCCATGGGTGGGCCTCAGAGAAAAGCCCAAGCCTGGCAGCCTAGCCAGTAAGGCCCTGCAGTGGTTTGGCTCCATTCTCCATAGGAGCCATGCTCTGCCTCTTTCTTCTCACATTCTTCCCTCCCCTCCTGTCCTACAGAGCTTTCTCCACTCGCTTACCCATGTTCTGATCTCTGCAACCTCCCAGCTCCCACTTGCCCTGCGCTACTGCCAGGAACACCTTCCCCTTCCCCAGTGGCCCCACCTTCTGACCTGGCTGCTTCTTAGCCTCAGGTGTCAACTAAAATATCACCTCCTCCAGGGAGGTCTCTGGGCTTCTGCCCACCCCCAGCCCCGAGGCTGTGCAGCCACAACACCTGGGAGCACCTGTCTCAGGGCACTGGTTCTGTGCCCTCACTGTCGGTGGGTTCATGAGGCTTTGCCACTGGATAGCAAAGGCTGTCCCTAAGGGCCAAGACCATGTCTGTTTAGTTTATGCTTCTATCCCTGGTATCCAGGAGTGTGGCTGCATGAAGCCAGCTCTCCAAAACTCTTCGTGGAGTCAGGTGCAGTGGCTCATACCTATAATCGCAGCATTTTTGGAAGGCCAAAGTGGGAAGATAACTTGAGTTCAGGAATTTGAGTCCAGCCTGGGCAACACAGTGAGACCCTGTTTCTACTAAAAAAAAAAAATTGATCAGGCCTGCTGGCACCATTGCACTCCAGCCTGGGCAACAAGGCAAGACCCTATCTCTAAGAGGAAAAAAAAAGCCTCTCCGTGGAAGGGCAGGAAGGAAGAAAGGAAGGAGACGTGGGTGAGGGCAGTGTGGGCTGTTGAAGGGGAGTGGCTGCACCAACAAGAACCCTAGGAGGGACCCAGGGACCCCTAGGAGCCCATGTTAGCGTGGAGGCAGGGAGAGCACTGGATTGGGAGTCAGGGAGCTTGGCCATTGTTCTGCCTCTGCTGCAGACAAACTGAGCTCTCTGGATAAGTCTCTTGTCCTCTCGGTCTCAGTTTCCCATCTAACAGAGGGTAACCCCTGGCCTCCTTTCCATCACAGGCTGTGCCCCTAGATGGCCCACCTGAGGTCTGACCCACAATGCCAGGCCCAGGGAGCAGGCAAACCCCAGACCAGACAAAGGGGCCTGTTCCCCCCGCTCTCTGGTGGAGCCTCCGCCCACAGCTTGGCTCCAGCTGAACAAAACCATCCGCCGACATTTGGGAGGGGGCAGGTGATCGGGGAGCACCCCAACACCCTTCTCTATGCCTGGGCCCCATAATGCCAGATGCCGGGGACTATGGGGGCCTCCTCTCCACCCCCACCCCTCAGTGCCAGGCCCTCAGCTGGGGCTCCCGTGGGGCTGAGGGAGCCAGTCCACGCACATCTCGTGCAAGGCTCACACCAACCAGCCAGGCACGCGTTGCTACCAGGCCCATTTCACAGGTGTGAGAAGAGGGAGCCCTGGAGGTGGCAGCCACAAGCCCGGGGCTCAGCCAGGAGGCAGACGCAGCCCGAGCCACTCAACGGCTGTCCCAGATTCTGTGCCCGGGCCACAGCACCCTTCAAAGCTCCCAACAGCTGCCAAACCCCACTTTGACCTTCCCTAGAGAAGATGGGGTGCAGTGCGCTTCCCTCAGCAAGTCAGAGAATGGGCTGGGACAGATGCTGTCTGGCCTACTGGACCACTTCAACGAGGGGCAGCTCCCAACCCCACTCGCCACTTCGCACCCCAGCCATGTGCCGAGGGTCCCAGGGCTCCCCGCACCGCCTACATCCCAGCCAGCCGGCAGAGGGACCCGAGACCGCAGGCTCCGCACCCCACCCTGCCCCAGGTCCTGTGATGTGGAGTAGAGGACTCCCTCCCTATGGTGGGGACAAGTGGCAGTGTGAGAAAGCTGAGGCTCCACCCCACTGGATTGTAGAAGGGGCAAGAAATGGAGAAAATAACAACTGTGGGCGAGGAAATAAAGCAACTAGAACACTCATCTGCCACGGCAGGAGTTCCAAAGGGTGCAATTGTTGTAGAAAACAGTTTGTTAGAAAGGACCAAAGTGGAACGTATGCCCTCACCATGACCCAGAAATGCCACTGAGCTTCCTCAGAGAAGGGCAGCAGGAGCCCTCTGGGCAGGAGACTCAGCAAGAGGACCCCGGCAATGCTAGCCACTGCCCCTCAAACTGGCAACCTCTGAAATGGCGCGGGCAAGCACGTCCCAGTGCAGTCACACACCAGAGCACTAACAACAGAGCAGAGCAGCACGCACACAGCTCACACGCACAGCCTTGAGCCAGTGAAGTCAGCCGCAAAGGAGTACACACATGTGACCCCGTTTTCTAACAAAGTCTTAGAACAAGCAAAGCCAGTCTCTACTGTGAGAAGTTAAGAGCAGATACTCTTGGGGTAGCTTGCCTGTAAGGGGAGAACACAAAGGGGACTTTGAGGGGCTGGGTTCTTTTCCCGATCTGGGTGCCAGTTACATGACCATGGTCGATTTGTGAAAAGCTGATGTGCATACACTTGTCGTACAGGCATAACTGGTTGATAAAAGACAGGGCTGGGTACACTGTTCCCCAGGTCTATTTTGTCATTAGTCTCCAAAGGGATGGCTAGAGTGGTCCAGTGGGTACAACGTCCTGCCCATCGTCCTTCAGCTGGTGCCAGAAGTCACCTGCAGCCTCGTGGTCAGTCCCTGCACACACAGAAGATTTCTCGCCTATACCTCTGGCTGCAAGAGCTCACCTTGCCGAGTGCACAGGGCAGGCCCAGCATGCCGTGCAGTTAAGGATTGAGGAGGGGCGGCCGGCACTGGTGGACAAGTGTCCCAGCCTCCTGGCCCCTTGCTGGGGCAATTCTGAAGTGTCCCTTTGAATCCTCCCTGTGGCCCCGATGGTGGCGTTCATTGACACACCTTGGCTGGCTTCCTCCTTTCCCTGTCTCATACCTCAGTGTGCTCTCTGGGACCACCTTCCAGATAAACTACAACACCTGCATCCAAATCCTTGCCCTAGGTCTTTTTTTGTGTCTTAAATGTTAGGACAAGAGGGAATGAGCGAGGGATTGTCCGTATCTGGGAATCGGGAGGCTGGATGCCAGTCCCAGCTCTGATCAGAACATACTACGTGGCCGTGGGCAAGTCGCCAGCCTCGCCTGGGCCTTGGCAGGAGAACAGGGTGTTGAAGGAGACTTCTCCTTTCACAGAATTGATGGCCAAGATCCAAGGCTCAGGACAAAGAAGCAACCTGGAGCCCATATTCTAAAGGGAGCCGGAAGCAAATGGGACAGACCCAGCCCTCACCCCCAGATCCTCGCCCCAGCCCCGCCCGTCTGAATGTGCGGCTGGGCCAGGAGAGAGGAGCTTGACGGCCCGGGCTGTGAACTGCTCCTTTGGGGCAGGAGCTGCACCTCCCCCCACAGCAAAAGCCGAAGTGACAGCCGCTCAGAAGCCAGCTCTCTGGAGACGGAGTGGCTCTGCAAGGCGGGTTGGCGGGAGCGTCGTCTCGTGCAGGGCCGCAGCTCTGTGTCCTGGAGAGGGCAGAGGGGGCGGCAGCACTGTCCACAGCCCTTGGGCTGGTCCTGTGAGTTTCTGCAAGTTAAATGTGGCCACAACAGAGGGCCTGGCATGGCCTCTCTCACTGGCTCCCCACCCTAGAGGGACCCTGGCCTTGGGGGACCACAGCAGCAGGGGACCCTGCGGGGGACAGGAGCCCAGCTGGTGGGATGGGGTCCAGCTGGAGCCAAATGCCCCCCAAGTCGGGGCCCTCTGCAGAGGGGCCCTCCCCCAGCAGCACTCCTGGAAGGACCACAAAGGCGCTGGTGGGGACGGAAGCCACCCCAACAGCATTGCTGGCGTTGCTGGCCAATCAGTGCAGCCAAGGAGCCCACAGAGACCCACAGAGACTGGCCTGTAGCGGCGGACTCTGACCTCCTTCCTGCAGTCTCTGGCCTCAGAAAAAGACAGGCCACACCCTCCCCACCCTGCTCCCTGCTGCCACAGCTGCACTCAAACCCAGGGGTAGGGGAGTGAAGGAAGGTAGCAGTTGACAGTGGCCTGAGCACTCTGGGATCTCCCAGAGATGATTAGGGGACACCAGGGGACACAGAGCCTGGGAGACAGTACAGATGGAAGGAAAAGAAAAGTCTTTCTCCTTTGTCCTCCCAGAGAATTCAGGCTGCCTGATAAACTGGTGGCTTGAATTGGGAAGCCATGGGGCATGATGGGCGCATGGGGGGATTTGAGGATTTATGGGGAGGGGGACTTAGGCTGTGGCCCGACGCCAGAAGCCCCCTCACCAATCCACCAGCCAGACTAAGGGGACAGGGTCTGCACCACCTGCATGGCTTGGCCAATGGCCACCAGCCTTTCAGCTTCAGGATCATTAAGTGCCCCTCCTGGGGTCCCCCAAGCCCAAGCCCACCCAGGGCCCAGGAAGCTCAGTTCCCCAGCCCCAGCCGGGCTCTCAGTCTTGGCGCCGGGTCCCGCTGAGATGGCTGAGCTGGTGATCACGGCCAGGGCGGGGCAGGGGAGGTGATTGAGCAATAGAAGATCCCGCGTAGGAGAAAGGAAAGTACAGGCCAGCCTCGCCCAGAGACTCGGATGCGGAAACGCCAAACAAACGTGAACAAACCAAACCCAGCCCTCTCCGAAAAGATGAAGCATCACATGCAAGCAGGATTTACTGGGAAGGCCAGTTCGGCTTACCCCTGGGAGAGCGCGGCAGTTGGTTCACCCCAATGGCAAATTCAAGGAAAAAATCATACGATAATCATATGATCATCTCAGTAGATGCAGGAAAGAAATGTGTTTATTAAAGGCCATCTCCTCACAAACGAGGAGAGGAAAGGAGATCGAGGCGGGTGTGCCAGCATCATCCCAATACCCGTTTGTCCTTGTGGACAAGTGCCACTCAGCACCTCTGGTGCCAGCCCCTCACACGGAAGTGGCACAGGTCCCCGTCCCCAGGGAAGGAAGCATGCCGGTCTGGCCACACTGAGCCCCCATCTCATTGCAGCCCTGAGGGCCGGGACCAAGCGGAGGAGACCCGGCACCACCACCCAGCACCCCGAGCCTGCCCTTCCTTCCCTCACAAGGATATCTGCCACTTAAACAAAAACATTGTGGAAAAATACACATAACATAAAATTTACCATCTTAAGTATTGTTAAATGTATACAGTGGCATTGCGCACATTCACACCGTGGTGTAACCATGGCCACCCTCCATCATCTCCAGAACTTTCCCATCCTCCCAAACCGCAGCTCTGTCCCCACTGAGCACTGACCCCCCCGTTCTCCACGCCCGAGCGCCTGGTGCCCCCGTTCTACTTTCTCCTGAGTTTGCCTGCTCTGGCAAAGTAAGCGGGATCGCGTGGCATTCGTCCTTTTGTGTGTACTTGGCCTTATGTCTTCAAGGTTCATTTGTGTTGCAGCACGTGTCAGAATTCCTTCTTTTTTAACACCGAGTAATGTTCTGTTGTATGTCTAAACCACGTTTCCTTTATCCCTTCACCTGGCCACGGGCGCGTCGGTTGCTTCTACGTTTTGGCTGTTGCGAGTAATGCTGCTGTGAACAGAGGGGCGCAGTATCTGCTCCAGTCCCTGCCTGCAGTGCTCTCGCCTGTATATAACTTTGCTATTTCCTGCACAGAGAAAAGGCTTCTAGCTGCAGGGTCACTAGCCCCGCGCCGGCTAGCTCAGACTGGGCCTGGGAGATTCGCAGAAGCACTGGGCTTGCTTTCGGAAGAGGAGGGCTGTGGAGCGGGCATTTGTTGGCATTGCCCGCACGTGACCCTGGCACAGCCTCACAACAACCCAGGCCTGGGCCACAAATGCATTTTGTTTCCCCAGAATACTTAAAAAATCAGGACAGTTCAAGAATCTGTATTTCTGGCTTCTCTTGCAAAGCCATGTGGTGGCCCCTAGCCAGGGCCTGGGCTCTGCAGCTCTCTGCAGCCCTGTCCTTCCTGGGATTCCCTGACGCCGTGCTGAAGGCCAGATACCAACTGCCGTCTCAGACTCATTCTCCCTCCCTCCCCAGCCCCTGGGAGCAATGGTGTTAGGGGGAGGGTGGGGAGCGGTCATCTTCCCATTTCATAGCTAAGGGAAAGTAAGGCAGAGAGCTTAAGTGGCTGGAGTCAGCACGGGAACCCAGGACTCTCAGGTGACAAGCAGACACTGAATGGAAACTTGACTCAGCAGGGCTGGATGCTCAGAGAGGAGCATGGCGGCTCATCCACACGCACCCTCCGTCGTCCCAAACTGCTCTCTAATCCACACACACTCGCCCCTCCTGGCCACAGGAGGGGTCTTTTGGAAGCAAGCATCTGCCCACACCATTCCCCTAGAAGCCCTCCTTGCCCCCGCTGCCTTCAGACCCCACTGCTTCAGCCTGGCCTTCGAGGCACCCTGGGGAGCAGGCTCCGCTGGCCCGCCCCGCCACGCTCCCACACGTCCGCCCTCCAGGCAGACCGACCAGTCACTTCTGTGCCTCTGCAGAGACTGCTCCTCCGCCTTGATGCCCTGTCCTCATTCTGTCCCTTGGTAAACTCCTACTCACCCTCCAGAACCCAAGTTAGGCACTGCTCCCTGCCAGGGCCTCCTCCATTGCACGTATTGCTGTTGTCCTTCTCCTGTAGACTGAGCTGCTCAAGGGCAGGGAGCACGTCTGGGTCAGGTCTGAGGCCCCATGTCCAACTAGGGCCTGGCGCACGGTGGGACAAAATGAATAACAAAGGGATGGAGGGAGGGAGAAGTGGGTGACACGGATGGGATAGGAGGGCTCTCCTCTCCCCAGTGGGTGGCGGCCCTGGGGGAGGGGACAAGGTCTTCATCTGACCTGTGGGTCCCCTCAGCGCCGACTCGGGCAGGTGCTCAGCAGGAGCTGTGAGGCTGATGACGCAGGGACATGGGGGAGTGGTGCTCGGGCAGTAGGGGAGCAGGCTGAGCAACCATCGCAGTGGCATTGAAGAGCTGTGCAGGGCAGGACAGGGTGGGTGGCCGGAGTCCCCGGGGAGAAGGAGGGTCACGGGACTGCAGTGGGGAGCTGAGACTGCACGTGCTGAGCACGAGGACTGCCCGCCCAGGGCAGCGTCCGGGCAGCGCTGGGGCTCGGGACAGTGCTCTGGGCTGGAGCTAGGCTGGGGGTTCCCAACAGAGACAGTAAAGAGCAAGAACATGAACGGCTGAGGACATGTCCTGATCTTGGTGAAAAAAGCAAGAGGCTGAGGGAGGACCTGGAGGATAGGAGAGTGTAGCCAGCCAGGAAGGAAGCAGAGACAAGCCGGAGAGGCGGAGAGGGCAGGGCACCCAGGAGGAGCCCAGGCCCAGGGGCTACAGAAGCATAGTCAGTGTTTGTCCCTTCCCTTAGGCCTCCTCTTCTATCTCATCCTGCTCTTGGGTCAGACAAATGACTGCAGAGAAGGATGAAGGGAGGTCTGGGCAGAACCGTCGCCATTTGCAGCACCAGTGCAGCAGGGCTGTAAACCAAGCAGAAGTGACCAACGGTCACGGAGATATGATGTGCAGAAATTGGGAGTGCTGGGTGGTTCTCGCAGTCTCTGCCCTGCCCTGTCTTGGCCCCACCTGGAGCCTGGCCACCCCCAGCCTCCGTCTTGGCCCTCTCCCATGCCCACTTCAGCGGCGCCCTCAGCATCCCCTCCCCAGCCCAGCCTGGGGTGCAGAGCCACCTTCTGTGTGGACCTCCGTTCCTCAGACCCAGTCCTAGATCTCTCTGTAGTTACTCAGGGCGGCTCTCTTTTCAAGAGTCCTATTCTCTATATGACAAAGTTATTTTCAGTAATGATCACAAAATGAAAACATTTTATGGATGAACTAGAATGTGCACTTACCTAGCAAAAATATTTCACTCTGAGTTTGCATTTATTTCACTGCTTTAAATTTTAAACTCAAATAAAATCTCCATGCGGGCACATAGAAAGACTGAAGTAGCTCAACTTCTGCCTTCTGTCTTCCTAATCCCCGATCAGGCACTGTTGGTTCCAAATCTATCGCCTAAAGAGTTGGTGGCACTGCAGGGAATTGGAGACACAAACTGCACCTTAAACTGCTCCAGGGATTCTAAACCAGCACGAACAGACTCTCCAAACACGCGCTCGCCACTGAACCCGCGTGTGTCGGGGCCGGCCGAGTCACTGGGAGTGTTCTGCGACTAGATCCTGTGCTTACTGAAGCTCCAGCCGGCAGAGTGTGCTGACACGAAGGCTGCATCCATGCTAGTGAAGCTTGCCAGTGCCCACAGCAGGCTTTCACGGGAAGGAGAATTTCGGCATGGACCATTTGCAGATTTTTGTGGAGCATGGTGACAGCAGAAAGCAGCCTGGTTTTTGGTCACATCCACTCTCAACTCAAGCCATGTATAGCCAACACACCCTTATTGGCTGTCCTGGCACCGACTGTCCCCACCTCCCACCTTAGTCTGCCAGGGCCTGGCTCCTTATTAGGTATGAGGAAGGGTCCCACTTGCTAGACCTCTGGCCACCACACAGGTCTTGTGGCTGGAGACTTTGGCCCACTTGCCCTAGCCCACCTGGACGCACCAGACCGTCGTGGTCCTCACCCTGACTGTGTCCCACCTGTGCAGCCATCTAGGCCCTGGTCTGAGTAGTGACAGGTCAGCCCGAGGGTGAGGTGTCTGAGGATGAGGACATTTCTGGCACTGCCCTATTACCCCAGTAGGACACTCGTCAGGGTCTCTCTCACCTCCCCAGCCCAGATGGCCGTGAGCCCACCCGCTGCAGAGACGTGTCCCGTGGCCAAGTCTCCACCCCAGCGGGGACGCCGTGCCCGGCAGGCCGCCCGGACCAACCCGTGCCTGCTCACCAGACCGCTGACCCTAATTCTGCGTGCAGACAGGGCCAGCCCCAAAGCCTCCCCCTCACAAAAGGTCTTTGTTCTGCTGCCCCTCCTCCCTGCCCCCACCCTGCCTTTTCCTCAGCCAGGGAGGAAGGAAGTTTCCCGCCGAGCACCAGCCACCTCCAGGCACTGTGCCAGCCTGTCTCCCTGTCCTGCCTTCCTGCCACTGAGGAGAGACAGGAAAGCCAGCTGTGGGCTTTGGTGCCCAGCCCAAGAGGGTCTGCCCCTGACGCCACGCCCCCACGCGCGAGTCTGGGCTCGCTGTGGCACCTCTCTGGGCCCACTGCTTGGATGCAGACATTTCCTGCTTCCAGAACAGATTTGGGTGGTAGGAGACTTTGTCTCCTGCCCTCCTGGCTGTGTCTCCAGTACCCTGGCCCTGGTCCTTGCCGAGCCCCCTACCTGAGCCGTCCTCCCACATGGCTCATTCTGATGTCACTGATGTCACCGGGGCCCTGGGCACACAGAACATAGCGGCAATCCCCTCACTTTCTGAAATTTTAGCAGATTTATTTTTCTTTTTAACCAGAGGTTCTCAAATATTTTACTCTTAGGACCCCTCTACTAGGGCTGTCAGATTTACTCCACAAATAAAATTATAGAATACTCAATTCAATTTGAATTTCAGATAAATGACAAATAATCTTTTTAGTATAACTATGTCCAAAATATTGCACACAATATACTTATATTTTATCTGGCAACCCTATCCTTTACACTCTCCAAAATGATCACGGACCTGAAAGAGCTTTAGTTCATATGGGTTAATGAATATTGATACTTACCATATTAGAAACTAAGAAAAATTGTTAAACTATTTGTTTATCGATTTATTTTTCAAAATAATAAACTTTACATGTTTACATAATGTGTTTTTATAAAAAATGGCTACATTTTTTTCAAAACCAAAAAAAAAAAAATCAATGAGAAAAGTGGTGTAGTTTTGCACTTTTGTAAATCTCTTTAATGTCTGGCTTAATTGAAGATAGCTGGCGTCTCGTAGCTGCTGCTTCGTTCAATTTGTTGCGACAGTGATCTTTGTTGGACTGTGTGAAGAAGATCTGCCCCACACAGACACGTGCTCAGAAAGGGGGGAGTATGTTAATAGTCGTAGATAGTATTTTAATGTCTAAAAAGACTATTTTAATAGTCTTTTCAGATAATTATGAATATTTTTCTTTGCTATAACATCGAAACTCAACAAGTGGTAATTTCTTAAACTTCAGTCACTGTGGATCTGAACTCACAGGAATGAACTTTTCATACTCGGTGACACGAAAATCCATCAGTCTATCTTGTTTCAGTGACTCTTTTGCCCATGTAAGATTTCGTAACAACATGCATGGCTTGTGACAGCATGCATGGAGAACACTGGCTCGCCCATCCCCTGTGTGCGGGCACAGCCCGCTATTCAGCAACTGAGCCCACACTTGTCGACGTCGCTGCTGAGCAGCTGTCAGAGGAGTCCTGGTGCTGGCACAAGTTTCCTAATACTCGGATTTTCACTTGAAAGCTGGAATCACATCACGGGCAACAGTTCCTGTCGGTTGTTTTCCCTGAGGGGACAGCTTACTTTGTTCCTTTTTAAGAAAATGTCTGGCAAATAGACAAGTCTGAATAACCACAGTTTGCCAGTTCTTTCATGTAAAAATCAGCAGAGCAAAAGCAAGTGGCTAGTTGAGCTGACAACTCAAGCAGCCACATGTGCCTTTCCTCTGGGACAACTGCGGCGCTTGGGCACACTCTGCACGCACGTCCCACGCCGTCACATCGACTGTCACAAAGCTGTGCACTCGAGGGTCGAAATCAGGGCACGGAAGTTCACAGCCGTGCCGGGGCCCCGATGGGCACTCCGCCCACCGTCTCTGGCATCATCAGGGTGGGCGCGTATGAAGTGGGCAGCCAGGCGAGGCTTCCCGGGAAGGTGGCGTTTAAGCAAAGCGCTGGCTAGCAGGAGGAGCGGGCCATCTGCTTATTTGGGGGAAGCGCAGTGGGCACCAGGCGGGAGCCCACGGCCTCCTGGATCCACGGACAGCGCCAGAGATGTCCCTGAGAATGGCCCGCGTGCCCGGCACTGTCTGCGACCCTCACAGAGAGCATTCTGGTGAGAGGACAGACACAATAAAATAAACAAGCAAACTAAACCTGCGCCGTGTCTGGAAGTAGAAAACGACAACAGGGAAGAGGAACAGGTGGCTGCTTTTAGAACAGCAGCAGGGAAGGCCTCTCTGAGGGGCGACGGGGAGAGGCGGGGAGCTCTGCGGCGTCCCTCCCAGGTTGCAGATGGGAAGCTGGGCTCCCAGGGCACCAACCTGCCCAGGAGCGTGCAGCTGTGCACGGTGGAGCGGGCCCGCCTCGGAGGCGCCAGCCGACGCCTGCTGTGCTCTCTCGCCAGCAGGCTCCAGAGCTCGGGGGGCCTGCCCGAGCCCAGCGGGCAAACGCTGCGAGACACCGTTGGTGACAGCGATGCCCAGCACGGCCCTGAAACCTCACGCCCTGAATCCTCCTCCTGCCCTGTGGGAGGAGTACTATTAACATCCCAATTTTACAGATGAGGAAAACTGAGGCTCAGAGAGCATGGCTCACACTCAGGGCCACAGGCACACTGACTCTAAGACGATAATTTTTATTTTCACAATTTCCAGTATGAAAGACTTTAGTGTTCAATGTTGGCACATGCACGTTCACATCCTTTTCTTAAGCATCTTCTCTGAGACATGACTCACACTCCACACAATTCACCCATGTAAAGTGTACAATTCAGCCGTTTTTAGTAAACTTATAGGGCAATGCGATCGTCACGACTATCAATTTTAGAACATTTCTATCACCCCCAAAAGAAATCTCATGTTTATTGGCAGCCGCTGACCTACTTTCTGTCTCTATGGCTCTGCCTATCTGGGCATTTCACACACAGGGGCGCTGCGGCAGTGGGCCTGTCGAGGCTGGCACCTCTCGCTGCCCGTAATGTTCTCAAGGGGCACCGTGTCAGCGACTGTCAGCACGTCCCTCCTTTACGGCTGGACGATAGTCCGCTGTGGGGATAGACCGCATTTTGTTCATCCATCGTCAGCTGACGGACATCTGGGCAGTTTCCACCTCCTGGCACGCGGTTAAGTTGCGCGAGACTGCAGACTACACTGCCACATCTGCACCCACGTGCGCAGGTCTCTTCCTCGCTGTCTCAGCCACAAGCTGAGGAGCCAGAGGTTTCATGCCATGATGGGCAAAGCGTTGTGTTTTACAAGTTTTATGATGGGAAGCTTCTAGCAGAAGTAGAGAGCGCGGTAAATGACCACCACCCCCACCCGCCCCGACGTGTCCACCACAGCTCCCGGCCGGGGACAGTGTGCTCTTGCCAGCAATTCCCGCGTTGGCCGATCTGGGCGTGGGGCTTCCAGCTCGAGGTCCCGGTGTCCTGCGGGACTGTCAGGAAGGGGTGCTGGCACCAAGCCCTGCTGGGATTCGTCCGCTGGGCAGCTGCCCAGATGCTCCTGGCCACACTGCCAGCCTGCCCCCATAGAGATGTTGGCCTGGGCTTAGGAGGTGTTATCTCTGGATTGATGCCGTCCCCAGAGCCAGACAGGTGGAAAGGCCTCCTGGGGGGTGGTAGGGGGATGCGCCCTCCCTGTCCCCACCTTGGAATCCCCTCCATCCAACACGCTCCAGAAACAGCTTGGAAAGAGCTAGAGTTGGGGAAACAGAGGCCCGGGCAGTGCTGGAGACTTACACGCAGCAAGCACAGGGCTGGGAGCGCCGTCGCTCTGGGCCCGCCTCCTCGGTGGTGGACAGCCCAGGATGCTGTCCCCGTGACTACGGGACGACGTGGGGGAGGGCCGAGCTGCCCTTTGCAAGCACCCCGCTTGGCTCCTCCCAGCAAGGCCCATTTTACAGATGGGGAAACTGAGGCTCAGGAGGAAGCAGGTTTCATTTGGGATCACACGGGGAGGCCAACACAGAAAAGCTCTGGGGTTCCTGGGTCATTGCTCTTCCCCCGACTTGGGACAAGGGTTGCCAGAGGACGGAGGTTCCAACGGGAGGGCTGAGGAGGGGAAAGAGAAACTCACTATTTTAATGTTGCTGTTTTGTCCTCTGACTTTTCCCTTTTTGGCCCCTGCTCTGTGCCGGACCCAGGAAGAATATAGCCAAGTTTATGCAGTTTTATTTCCCCCTCACAACAGCTGTGAGAGGAGGGAGGGTTGGCCCCACTTTATAGATAGGGAAACTGAGGCTGAGAGAGAAAAATTAACAGGCTCAAAGCTAAACAGCAAGCAAGTGGCAGAGCCAGGCAGGGGCCCCAGGTTGCCCAACCCAAGACCACACCCTTCCTGCTGCCCAAGAGAGGAGATGTCATTGAGGAAGGGGGAGGGAAAGGCCAAGACGAGAAGGGCCTGGAGCAAGGAGAAGGTGTCAGAAAAACCAGGGCTCCTACCCTGCCGCTAGTGCCCCAGGCTGCCAGCACTGCCCACTAACCATTTATGTAAGGTACTAAGCTCCTTCATGCCCCTGGGCTTTTGCAAATGCTGTTCCTTCTGCCTATAATGCCCTTCCCAACATGGGATATATTAATATTATTTGTATTTCAAGGCTTAGCTCAAATGTCTCTTCCTCTAGGAAGCCCTCCTGGGCTGCAGTGTCTCCCTAGGCCCTCCAGTCCCCTGTGTTTTCCTTCTTCTGGGCACTGATGATGCTGGCTTGCTCAGGGGTGGGCCTAGAAGCTTCTGGGGCCAGACACTCTGAGGTTCTATAGCCAAGGAACATTTCTAGGAGGAAGGGAAGCTGGTGGCTTCGCTGCTATTGGAGCTGGAGGGTTTGCAAATTATTAATAATAGGCTGAGTACATTCTTTTAGGAATGTGCCTAAATGTTTTGACTTCCACTTTCAATGTTCCTGCAGCTGAGAGAAGGGTGCCCTCTCTGAGGATCATTGAGGGGTCAGCATAAGAGCCAAGCCCTATGTCCCCAGCCCCAGCCCCAGCCCTCCCCACACAGCTCTCCAAGGCTCAGGCTGCACAAGGGCAGGTGCTCCTTGGAGACCTCAGCCAAGCTCCTGGGGCGCACCTAAGAGGGCAGAGCACCGCTGGGCAGCTGGTGCTGCCTGGTGGGTGGAAGGAGGTGACGGGGGCACGGTGGGCGGGGCTTCCGAAGCAGTGCCCGGAGGGAGCCCGGGAGAGGCCTGCAGGGCAGCCAGGGGGGCACGCGGGGAAGGATGGGCCTCAGGGGGGTGGCCTCTGCCTGGTCCCTGGGTGTCTGGGCGGCAGCGGTGTCTGCTGCTGTCTCTAGTCACGGACCGCCGCACCCTCACCCCATCCCCACTCTCACTTATCTCCCTCTTGTCCCCACTAGGCTTTCCGAGCAGTCTAACCCTCTGTGCCAGGGGCCTGGGGGCCAGACCTCCAGCCAGGCTTGGGGCCGGGGTTTCTGAGGAAGTTCGCCCCAGCCTACACCCAGGGGCCTGAAGTCACTGGGGAGGGCGGGGGGGGGGGCTCTGGAGACAGAGGCAGTCGAGGCACTGCGACCCAGCTTCCCTCACGCAAGAGTCTGCCTGTCCAGGACCAGCCTTGGGGAGGGTAGGACAGCCCTGTGGGCGGCATGCGCGGCACCTGGGGCGCAGCAGCCAGGAGCTCTGGTCCGCGGGGCCCACGAGCTGGGGCCTGCGTCTCGTCAGCCCTCCCAGGGATGGAGATCTGGCCCCTCAAGCCCTGGCCAGCGCAGGCCTGGACACCTGGGCCCAGCTCCCTGACCCCGGACTCTGCCAACGCCTACCAGACACCCCAACAGGGGCTGCCTCCCTCCCCGCCCCCGCGTCCTCCGTGTGTCCAGCCGCCATGGCTCCCCGAGTTGGCTTTGTTCCAAGCATCTTTGGGAAGATACTTGCTCGGTGCCTGCGGCTTCCCTCGGCCTTCCAGCACCAGCCCTCAGTGGGCAGCACCGCTGTGGGTGCTGGGCCCTGGCCTTGGCAGAGCCCTGGCCAAGCCTTCGCCCTGCCCCTCCTCCTCCCCACGGTCTGGCCTAGGGTGCCGGGGTGGGGCGCGGTTCCCACAGGCAGGGAGTTTGTCACTGGGCGGCCATCATTTGGCAGAGGCATAAGGACCAGTCTAGAGGTTTCCAAGGACTCAAGAGCCAGGGTGAACACCACACAGGCCGCTTCCCCAGGCCTCCGGACGAGCAGGGAAGGCGCAGGAAGGCACGGCTCGGAGCGCCGGCGGCGCGCTAGACATTGGCTGTGTGTGAGGCCGGGTTCTAACTCCACCCCATTGCATCAGTGGCATTACTTTCCTGCTTTGCAGAAGAGGAAATGGGAAAAATGTGGAGCAGGGACTTGTCCGAGGTCACACAGCCAGGAAATGGCACAGGCAGAACTTAGAACCAGGACCCAGTTTCCAACGCCTGACACCAGCCTCCCCCTGCTTGGGGCCAGGGCCTGGCTGAAGCAGAGGGTAGACAGTGGCCTCCTGCCTGTCAGCAGGTAGGGCCGGAGGTCAGCGGCCGTGGGCCCAGGATTCACAATGACCTTGGTGCCTGAGATTTATCTGGCCCTATAATTGGGCTCCTGTGTCGGTTTCCCTTGCTGCCTGGAAGGCTGCTCCTTGCTGCCTCTCCTGGGTCCTGCAGGCAGTCCGAGAGGCCAGGACCTCGCAGCCCAGGATGAGCTCCCTTCCCTCTTCCCCAGGACGCTGTGGCTCCAGGGCTCCCCGGCCCGCTCAGCACGCCCTCACCACTGGATGCACCACACCGGCCTGGACACCTTCTGCTGTAACACAGTGACATCTGGCTCTGCCTCCCAAATGCCAGTGGGGACATAAAGTCCTAAGGAGGCTCAGTGGGTGCTACGCCGATGTCAGCACCTGCCCTGGGCCCCTGCCGCGTGCCTCCTGTGCGCGCCTCATGGGCGAGCGTGGGAAGGGCACCGGAGCCCGCAGCCCACCCCTGGTTTCCAGGCGGAGGCGAGGGACAGAGAGCCGGAGAGCACCAGGCCTTCCCCAGGCCACCAGCGCACAGCCCAGGTCACAGGGGGCTGTCCCAGGCCCAAGAGCGGCAGGAGCCCAGGCGAGGGTGGGGCTGCCGGGGGCTGGGGCTGATGACTGCTCTCTCTTTCAAACAACAGCAAGGGACACAGCCAGAATGTCGGGACAGCTTGTTCCCACAGCTGGGCTCAAGGGAGCCCAGCCCGACCGCACCTCTGCTGTGCTGGGCCTGACATCTGGTCAGCTCCGCCAAGTGACCCGGCCGCCCCGTCCCTGCCCGTTACTCTGGGGGATGGAACCTGGCAGCGTCCCGCAGCCACCAGTCTGCGTTTCTGTGGCTGATGGGGAGGCCTCGATGGGGAGGGGAGGCCTCCCGGAGGTCGGAGGTCAGAGGTCGGGCCGGCCCAGCCTCTGGGGCACCTCCCAGGCTGAAGGAAGAAGCAAGGCAGGGAGGGTGGAGGAGGGAGAGAGGGTGCTTGCACCCACTCCGCCTCGGTGTGGGCTCCTGGGCGGCTGCCACCTCCCAGACAGCACGGGGATGCGCGGAAGTGCAGGCCTGTGGCACTCGGCTGCGAGAGTCAGAGCAGGAGCATCTGGGCACAGCAGTGACAGCCCAGCACCGCCCTTTCTGGGCGTTGTCCTAGGTGCTTCACACGCACGACTTATCCATTCCTCACAGCCCCTGAGAGGCTGCTGCTAATACCGTCGCCACCTTACATTTATCGCCCAAAAGCAATCGAGACCAGGGAGGTTAAGTCGCTTACCCAAGGTCAAAGGGCACGTGTGGAGGGTCACCCAGGAACTATAGAAAGGCAGGAAAGTGGGCCTGAACCAGCGAGGCCCCGTTCACTAGCGCCGTGGCCCCGTGGGTGGAAGGGTGCAGCGTGCTTCCTCCCACGCTTGCTAGCGCCTCTCCAAGCCCCGGCCTGGCTGCCAGCAGCTCCTTGGAGGCTCCAGGTGGAAAAACAATTGTGGTGTCGGCCCAGGGTGCTAGAGGGGCAGGAGCTCCCAGCCTGGAGTGGGGCAGGGGTCGGGAGCTTGCTCAGGAGTGGGTGGGGCCCCTACGGATTCAGAGGGGATGCTGGGCCCACCCTCCCCACAAGTGGGGTGGGGAAGCAGGTCTCCACCCTGCCCAGGCCGAAGACTGTTCCTGGCCTCCTCCCCACGGTCTGGAGCGTGGCGACAGCCCCAGTAGGCACCAGCCAATTTCCCTCCCAGTGGGAGCAACTGACCAACTATTTACCAAGTGCCTACGAAATGCCATGCAAGGGCCCTGCTCTGGAGATGGCACCGGGGACAGCCCCAATCCCTGTGCCCTTGCCTTCTGGCAGGAAGAGCAGGCAAGGGAGTGAGCGGTGCTGAGATTCAAGGGGGGCACTGAGGCCTCGTGACCGCGCTCTGAACTCGCCCAGGCACCACCCTGGTCCTACTGCAGCTCGCTGCTCACCCACTACCGGGTGCCGGGTGTCCCCATGCCCACCTGACCCTCCCACCAGCCCCGCAGGTGGGTGCCTGCATCCCCATCTCAGAGACATGGTAACTGAGGCTCCAAGTGGGGGATGCATTCGCGGAGGGTCACTGGCTAGGAGGGCAGGGTCACCTGGCTAGAAAAGGCAACGCTAGGACCACACCCTCAATGGTCTGACCCCAGAGCCCATGGCCTCTCCAAACCTTTCCTAGAAACTCCTGGCATTCAGAGTCATGGAGCTTGGAGGTCTTCCCAGAGGACAGAGGACCCATCTGTCCCAAGCAGGGCAGAGCAGGGTCAGGGCCCTGCAGGGCCTCCTCCGTCTGCACCGGGGACAGCTGGGGCTGCACCTCACCGACGCCTCCTTTCCTGTGCAGCGATGCGATACTTATCTAGCTTCAGCCACACATGTGAACTCCCTAGATAATTTTGGTCTCTGCTTTTAAACAACATAGTTATAATTTAACTATTTTAGGAGGAAACGAAGTCTACACAATGTCATCTCTGTGTTTCTAAAGAAAAATGCCACAGTGAACCATTTTCAGGCCACCACATGGTACAGTGAGGGTCTCGGTGCCCTGTGAGACGAGGGGTCGCTTGCACCTACACAAACAGCCCCAAACTGACGTTCTGTTGTCGCTGCTGTTTTTGTGTCTGCTTGTAATGGTTGTTTTGTCTCCTTTCATGTTGTTGAGCTATTATTTCCAAAAGCACTTGGAGTTTGCTCTGGGAAGTAGAGCACAAGCTTGATGCGTCTTGTGGGTAACTGGATTTTCAATAGTTCTCTATGAGCAGAGCTTAATAACAAAGGGAATTTTTCTCAAGAATGAATTACTATGCTTATTGAACTAGGGAAGTTCGGGGGCCTCAACATGGCATAGCCACCAGCCTGTGCAGCAATCCTGTGAAAATTAGAGAAAGGCTCCAAATCCTCAAGACACTTCTCTGCTGTCTGCTGGAAAGTTGTCCTAACCAGTACACAAAGATACTGTAGTTACTGCATCTTTGTGTGTCTTTGTGTATCTTACTGTAATGGCAGCCTCGAAGGTGTGCAGAGCACGACCTGTGCAGCTGCTCGTGGCAGCCCTGTCTTGACATCACCAGGATTTCCTCTTTTCCCACCATGTTTTGTTTGTTTTTTTAATCTTTTTCCCGCTCCATTTTACTCTTTCCTACCTCAGACAGGCTTTCTCTTTGTAGTAGGAAATATGGCTGCTCTAAAATTCAGTAACTCAAAAGATAAGGTCCCATCCCTTCCCAACCCAAAATGAAAAAGGACAAACTCTGGTCCAGCTTGAGTCGCATTATGTCACTAAACCATCCCTGAGATGAGGGAAGTATATCTATAATACATTTCGGTCAGGCTGGACAAGGTCATGTCACCAAAGCAAGCCACCCTAAGCCCCCGTAACTTAAACAGCAAAGGCTTATTTCCTGGTCGTGCAGCTTGTGAGCCCAGCTTGACCGGGAGGCCTGCTCCTCTCGGGCTTTCAGGCACCCAGACTTCCAGAGGCCACATCTCAAACCCCCACCATCAAGGTGGCAAAGGAACGTGGACTGTCTCACGCCGCTCCACTGGGAAGGCACACGCCGCTGTGCTCCCAGGTCATCAAACAGGACCTGCCTGGCCCGAGCTCAGAGGGGCGGAGGGGCGCCCCGCCCAGCCGGGAGGAGGAGCCTGGACTAGGGTTATCTGGACTTGAATCCCAGGCTCCCCCTGGGCCGGCGGGGCTGGCGGGACTGGCGGGGCCGGCGGGGCGTGGGCGGGCACAGTGACTGTTACAGCCTGGGATGGAGCAGTGGGGGCTCCTCAAAGAAGGGAGGGGGCTCCTGCTGGGGCAGAGGGGAGTGGTAGGGCCCTGGCTCCACACCACCACCCACAGCAGCAGCCAAGAGTCAGTCAGCCAGCGGGAGGCCAGGCCACGTGTGAGCGGGACAGCAGGGAGCGGCCACACCCCGTTTCGGGACGCTGCCGCCAGTGGGAGCCCCGAGGGACCCAAAGAGACAAGCGCTCCCGGGAAGAAACGCACATACTAGGGTCTAGAGAAAGGCCTGCGAGGGCCTGACCTGAACTCCAGGTGACATGCTTTAGGCGTGGCCCCTGCATTTGTTTTCGCCTTTGGGCAAGAGGTGGCGTGGGTGGGCAGAGGTGCCAGGTGAGTAAGGAATGATCACCGCCATCCCCTGGCACGGCCGGCCCTTCCCAAGCCCCTTTACTAGGTTTCCCAACCCTGTTTGACAGATCAGGCTACCAGCACTTGGACCGGTCAAGGGACCTGCCCAAACCCAGGAGCCAATCAGGAACCCTGCAGGTACCGAGTGTCTGCCCGGTCCGTGCCAGGCGTGTCCCTTCTCAGAAGAGCCGAGGGTGAGCCATCGCCAGCAGGGTGGGCCTGCCTCTGAGCACCACGCCCCTGCAGCGCTCTTGGCGTGCGGGTGGGGGCAGGGCAGTGGGGGCTGGGAAGCCAGCCTAGGGGAGAGAGCAGTGGTCCTTTAAGAGGATGATGAGTGTGACACGTGACCCAGGAACTCGGGAACCAAATGGGCGTCTGCCTGCTTGTGTTTAAGGCACATTCCTGAGCTCCAAAAGGAGAAATAAAAGTGTTCCCTTGTCTGGGAGCTGAAGAGACAGCAATATTGTGGTGTAACTAGGACCAGATGGGCTCCAGGAGTTTCCAAAGGCCTTTTAGCATATTAGACAAAATAGCCTCCCAGACACATGCCGCAGCTTTGGCCGCCTGGTATCCGTTACTGAGACCACAGATGGGCAGGCTGCACGGGCTGGAGGGTCTGAGAAGGGAGTGGGCCTCTCGCAGGGCCCTACCACTCCCCTCTGCCCCAGCAGGAGCCCCCTCGCACGCAACCCCTTCCCCAGCGTTCCGAGTCCAGGGCGCACACCGAGAACCACAGACTCAGAGCTGGAAAGGGGTGAGGACTCCCCGACAGTGCCCAGCCAGCCCGCCCGGTGCACAGCTCTGGCCACACACCTGGGGAGGCACAGGGCATGCCCCACAGGGCACCCAGAGGCGGAGTGAGCGCAGCTGGCTAGGCGCCAGGCTCTGCGATGCCCAGGGCTCTGTTGTCCCGGCTCTGCCCTCCTGATTGGGAGACCCTTGGCGGCCACTGAACGTCTATGCCAGGCACCCAGAAGTGCTCCATTGGTGTTGGCCGCTGCTATGACGATCTTTGGATGGCTCTGGCTGTGAGACAGTCCTTGCTCACTCTGACTTACGTAATACCGAGTAGCATCGTCAGCTCGTGTGGACTGAGCACCCGCATGTGCCAGGGCACCCATGGGGCAAGCCAGCGGCACCGAAGGCGGTGGTGCCCTGTCGCAGCCGCACGCCAGTGAGCGCAAAGCGCGCTCCAGGCGCTGCGGCTCTGCCTGCCCGAGTCGGCCTCCCCTAGGGCCCGTGGCACAAGGCTCCCTGTCTCTCTGAGTCTCAGTTTCCCTGTCTGTACAATGAGAGGTTGAACTACACAAGCCAGGAGGGTCCTTCTCGCGCTGACCCTCTGGACCCTAATCCTGCCCTCAAATGACCCAGAGAGGCAGCAGGCTTGGATCCTGGCCTGCAGAAACTTTGAGCCCAGTAGGAAGGGAGACGTGGTCTGTGTCCCAGCACCCAGCACGGGCCTGGCGCCCGAAAAGAGCAGAGAGGCCACTGCATACAGCAGGTCCTTGAACAATGCCGTTTCGCTCAGCATCATTTTGTTATTAATGTTGATGAGAAAAAATCACTTCGAGGCCAGGGCCCTGTCTGTGTGGAGTCTGCGTGTTCTCCCCACGTCCTTGTGGGTTTTCTCGGGCAGTCTGGTTCCCACCACAGCCCGAGGCGCACCCGTTAGGTGAGCCGGCATGCCAGGCGGCCGGGGCACAAGCGCCACCCTACGTGCATGGAGCCTTGCCAGGCCGGAGCCTCGCCTCGCATCCCGGGATGGCATTAGCCACCCAAGACCCTGAACTAGAATAACTGGGTGAGTAAATATCTTGTTTTTATTGGTCTTTCTTAAATGTATGTACAGCTCACGTTTATTTCAATGTTTAGTACTAGAAGCATTTTGGGTCTTTATTTAGAAGTTTGGTCATGTTTTTGTGGCCAGAAATATGCTGTAGGAACTTAACGCTTGTTTATACCAATTAGCCTGCAGTAACTTGGCTTTATTACACATTGTTTTGCTTAAAGTCACAATTCCCAAGACCTACGAATGACGTTAAGTGAGGACTCACCTGCTACTCTGCAGGCCCAGTGCAGGGGAGGCTGGCGACTGACACTGATGCCCATGACCTCTGCCCCTGGCAGCGGAAGAGCTGAGGATCAGGTGCGGTTCTGAGGCTTAAACGGGTTCGTTCACCCCCATAGCCGTGCTGTGAGGCTGGCACTGATGTGCTCCCCATTTTACAGGTGGGGAAACTGAGGCACAGAGAGCCGTCACTTGCCATGGTCACATGGAGAGTAGGGGCAGGAGTGGGACTTGAGTCGGCTATCCTGGCTCCTGGCCTGGGCATGTACCCGTCACAATAACTGGCTTCTGAGGGGGCCACCCTCTCAGGACCGGCAGGGTCCTGCGAGTTCTGGGTGGGATTTCCAGCTGGGCCTGGGTGTAATGGGACCCAGGCTGGTGCTTTACCTGCCTGGCCTCCTGTCCCCTCACCCAGCCCAGGGAGGGAAGGATTGTCATCCTCATTTACAAAGGGTGAAACTGAGGCACTAGGCCATGAAGTCATTAGCCCATAGTCGCTGAGGGCCTAGATCCGAACACAGATCTGAGTCCAGGCCTGACTTTTCCCTGTATGAGGCTGCCTCCCTGAGGGAAGATGGCTGTCCTCCCACAGTCTGGAGACGATGACCAGCTGACCCCATCCCAGGGAGGCTCCCTGCGTCCCAGAGGCCAGGCCTGGGTGTGCTGCCGGGTCCTCGGCTGAACAGACCCTGTGAGCTCTCCAGTCAGTAGCCTGGAGCCCGGGGGACCTGCGGGGCTCAGGCCTGAGGCTGGTGAGCGTGAGGGACGGGCGCACCTGGCCTGGGGGTCTGACCTAAAAGCCGCCCCCACGGCCCAAAAGGACGCCCCAAACTAGAGATGGAGAAATGACTTTGCTCTGCTCCTGGGTCCAAGAGGCAATGAGAACAGAAAAGGGTGGAGGGCAATGTGGCCAGTGTCACATGTATTATGCACCTGCTGCATGCCAGCCTCATCCACCATCTACGGGGAGGTCATCGTCCTGGAGTCACACCGCGGAGGTGTGGTGGAGGCGGGACTGCACCCTGCTGGCCAGCTCTGGAACCTCGTTCTTCCCCACAGGTCACAGCTCGCCGTGGAGAGGCCACGGCTCTGGCGAGCCCTGTCCACTGTGCCTCAACACTGGTGACAGCAAGGAGTCCACAGGAGGGCACCCAGGGTGGTGGTGATGGCCGCTCTGCCGCTAAGCCACGTGCAGCCTTGGGCAAGGGCCTGTGGGCCTCTCCAAGCCTCAGTTTCCCAGTCTGTACGACGGAGCTCCAGGTCCCTGCCCCAGGAGGCTGCTGTAAGGAAGACCAAAGGACCGGGCACAAGAGAGCAGTGTGGCACTTGCTGTGCGGTGGGGAGGGTCCCGCGGTCTCTTGTTGACGTCGGGTCTGGCACACGCTCACCACACCACTCCCGGTAAGGCGGCTGTCAGGGAAGGGGCCAGGAGGCCCAGGCACTGGTTCCAGCTTGCTTGCCAGGGGCGGCCATCTCCCCAAAGCCCTCCCTGGGCCTCAGCCTCGCCACCAGCAAACTGGCAGTGCTGCGGGCCAGCACCGGGCCGGACGAGCAGGCCCTGTCGAAGGACACCTCACTTCTCGAGCACCCGCACGCTCGTGCAGTCGCAGCGGCCGGGGCGGGGATGCACAGCGGGTGCAGACCGGGCAGTCCGCAGGGCCCAGCCCCGGCTGCGCACGCCCAGAGGTAAGGCTCTTCTCCGTTTTGTCAGGAAAAGAACTCGCCGTGTGCTTCGAAAGCCCAAGCTGAAGGTTGGATGCCCTTCAGGAAGCCCAGCGTGCTTGCCAGCAGAAGAGCATTCCAGGGGCGCCGTCACGCAGGCCTGGCCTGAGTGCACAGCCCTTTGCCCTCCACTGCGACACTTCCCGCCCCGGCCCTGCCGCCAGTGCCCAGGAGCCTTGGGTGTCGCCTTCCTCCTCTAGGTCCCCGTCGAATCTGGACAGCAGGGTGCTGGCAAGGGTGTGAGTGGAGGAAGGGCATGCAAGGCGGGGGGTGGGGGGGAACACCATGGCCATGCTCACTGGACACTCTGCCTAGGGTCTGGCTATGGGTACAGGGGATAGTTTTGGAGCCAGATGAACTTGGGGCCATTGCCTGACAGTGTGACCTTGGGCAAGCCACTTCACCTGGCTGACTCTCTGCTTCTCCATCTGTAAAATGGTGAAGATGGCAGTGATGAACGGTAATTTGTTTGAGCACTTACCCTGTGCTTTAAGCACTTTGCTAATATTAACTCATTTAATTCTCACCACACCTCTGAGGTAGATGCTAACATCCCCATTTTGCAGGTGAGTAAACTAAGGCACAGCTAGCGTGGGAGGTGGTGGGACCAACACCAGGCTGGAGAGGGACTGAGCATGTCCATTCACCACGGCACCCTGCAGCTGCCCTAACAAGCATGTGCCAGTATCACTCCTGGCAGCACAGAGCCTCCCCACGCTGGCCGGGAGCAGGGTGTCCCCAGCAAGCGTGGGCTGAGCTGAATGAAACCAACTCAGGGTAGGCTGCCTTGGGAAGTTCCTGGCCCTAAACCCTAAATATTGGGCTGAGGAGCCAGGAAGGTGCGCTATAAGTCTCCCGCCAGGTCTGCCCCGAGTCCTGCTGGGCTGGGAGGGGCATCATGCCAGCACTGCCTATGTTTATGCCCAAGGCAGCAGGGTGGGGCCGTTCAGGCCCTATTTGCCTAGCCTAGGGGGTCTCATGATTACAAGTGGGTGCTGCTGCTTCCAACTGGAGAGTCCCTTAATCGGCCCCTCGTGGAGAAGAGAGCCATGAGACTCCGAAGACGACATCTCTTTTCCGCAGGCCTGGGCAGCTCAGCGGCCAGCATGGTACAAGGCCACACCTCCCAAGCTTTCCCCAAATGAGGTGCGTGGCGGCCAGTCCTCCCAGCCTGTCCCTACACTTTCCCTGGGCTGCCTGCACCAAGCCCTCAGCCACTCTGAGGGGCCGGCCTGGTCCCCTGGGATTTGTGTAGCTTGGAGTATAACTTCTACACAGCAAATTACACAGATCCTACCAACAGCTCTAAACACTCCACCTCGACCGGCCTCCATTCCTCAACCATCATCATCGCTACTGGCAGCTGCCAGGTGCACAGAGCGCCACACGTTCCCCGAGTGCATTCCGGGCCTCGCTTTTATTTCTGGCAACCCCTCAGACAAGCATCTTTCATGAGGACACAGCTCATGGATTCTGTAGCTGAGGCCTTGGTTCAAATCCTCATTCCTCCACCTAGAAGCTGGGTGCTCTCACCAAGTAACCCCTTCTATGCCTGTTTCTGCACCTGAAAAAGGGGGATAAAAATAGCTCTCACCTCAGAGTGCTATGAGGTTCAGCAGATAATTCCTGTAGAGACCCCCAGACAGTGCCCAGCCCAAGTACAACCCCATCGGTTCTGCCTTTCTCAAGCTCCTCCCACCCAGCGCAGGGCCAGCCTGGACCCCTGCCTGCCACCTCCACGTCCTCATGCCTGGCCTTGCCTGGTCCTCAAGGGATCGCCCTGCTCTCCACCTCAGCTGTGTCCCTGGCACTAGGCATGCCCTGATCACTCTGCCAGGACGAGGACAAGGTTCTGCCTTCCCCGCCTGCCTGTACACCCCAGTCACTTGGCCAAGCCCCATCTTGGGGCAGCCCAACCCACGCCTGCTCCAGCCGCGCCCCAAGACACCCTTCCAGGGTTCCCTCAGCTGCCTCCCACACCGTGCAGAGCCACCACCACCAGCCTCACCAGCCCCATCCTCAGTGACCTTAGCCCCCAGGGACCCGAGACCCTTCTCTGTTTAAAGAGCAACCCCAGCCCCAAGCCCACCGCCATGTTTGCAGCAGCTGAGAACAAATACTTTGTGATCTGGCAGAGCTGGATTCAAACCTGGCTCTACCACCACTGAGATCTACTGACATGTGTGGCCTAGCACAAATTTCTCACCCCTGCTCAGCCTCGGTTTCCTTATCTATAAAATGGGAATAATTAGCACAGGACTTGGATGGAATAGCATACTAGCATTTATTGAGCAGCCACCCTGCATCAGGCCTCCTGCTTCATGATCTTATCTTCATCTCCTTCATCCTCAGAAGTGGGGCTCTTCACCCCAAGAACACGCAGCACAGTGGCTCCACAGGGACAGACTGGTCCATTGCCAAGCCCCAGATGTCGCAGGCTTATGTCAGGGATGAATGGGTGTCAGGGACCTTAAGCCAGATGCAGACAGACCAAAGGCAGGGGTAGGGCTCAAAGTGCATTGTTAGTGCCTAGGGTCTGGTCGAGGAGGTCAGCATTTTTGACAATTTGTGACCTTGGGACCCTCCTGGTTCCAGCAGAGGGAACGCAAGGCAGAATGGGAGCATCCAGATGGTGATGCATATGAGTCCCGCAGGGAGCTGACCCACTTTCCCTGCCCGCCCCCCTCCCCACCCCTGCCTCTGGTCGAGGCAACCCCCTGCCTCCTGGAGGGCCCTGAACATCACTTTCAGAGCAGGGCAGAGAAGGCAGGCAGTCAGGCCCTCCTTGGGCCCTGGGCACATCAGTGAGGCCAGTGGTGGCCACAGCCCCGCCCAGGGCCCTGCGCCTGTCCCTGCCCTCACAACCTCCCTGCCAGGATGGAGAGCCTCTGTACGCACTCCAGGAAACCCACCTGGCCTCGCCTTCCAGGGATTCCGCCTGCCTGTGCCCCCACCACCTAGGTCAGCAGTCCCCGGGGCGCTCCAGCACCGAGGCCCACCCCTAGCTAAGAATTCTGCCCCCACAACATGACCCTTGCACCAAACAGGTGAGACCATGGTCAAAGCAGGGATCTGGAGGTCCTCAGGCTCCCCTCCCCTCATCCCCCTGGGAAAGCACGTGCAGACCTTGCTTTATTGAGGGAGAAGCCAGAGGAGAGAACCCACCTGCACCTGCCCAGCTGCCCCACATCCAGGCCCAGGGCTCCGCCTGCGGCTGGGAACCAGCCCACCTGGAGGCCTGGCCTCAGCGCCTCCCCGCAGGCCGGTCCACACCAGCGCCCACGCCCTGGGGCAAGGAGGAGGGTGAACCAAGTAGCAGGACCAAGGAGGAGAGAGGCCCCAACAGGCTACAGATGGAAGCTTCCTTGGTTTGACCTAGGTCTGCCATTCTCAAAATCCAGAACACCCCAAGCCCTGGGCACCCCTGCTATGGCCCTGGGGCCTAACCTGTCCTCCCCCACTCAGTGAACTGCCCGCTCCCTGGGCCTGCTCAGACCTGTGACCGCATGTGGGTGGTCCCTGGAACAGAGGCTCTAGGCAGCCCTTGCCCACAGAGGCCTAAGGCCCTCAGGCACCCAGTGGGGAAGGGTGGAGAGTTGCCCGCTCGACCCCAGTCGGGACGGCCCTGCCCTCTGTGCTCGCTGGTGGCTGCCTCCACCACCCCACGAGGTTAGAAAACAAAAAGCACTAAGGGGCGGGCGGGACCGAGAGGCAGGCAAGGAGGCTCTTAGAGGGCAGTGCGGGTCAGGGCACTGCTAGGGGAAGCAGCGGTGTGTCTGAGTTCTGCGCAGAGACGCTGGGTGACTCAGGCCCGATGAGCCCCAGGCCGTACAAATTGAGGATGGAGTCAGCAATGATGCGGGCTGTGCGCTTCTGGTACCCGCCTGAGGTCACCATGAGGATGGGCACCTGGCAGCCTCGGACTATCTGGAACACCAGCTCATCCCGCTTCACAATGCCCTGTGGGGTTGGGGGGACTGACTCAGGCAGGCCTGGACCCCTGCGGTGTCCAGAAGTCCTGCTGCAGTCTAGCTCTGCTCCGGACTGTTGTTCTCCAGCCCCTCCTCTCTAACATTAGGCTGCCCACCTTTCCTACTGCTGCTGGGTCCACAGAGCACAGCTTCCCTCAGCCCCCACGCCAGGACATACCCCAGGGCTGACGGACAGACCCCCAAGGCGGTCCCCTTCGAGGATGTCGGTGCCTGCATTGTACACCACCACGTCGGGCAGATGCTCCTGGAGGGCTTTCTTGATGTTCGTCTCAACTTTATCCAGGTACTCATCATCCTCCACGCCCCAGTCCAGCTCCACCTTCCGCCTGATGGCCTCTGAGAGGGAGACAAGGACAACCCAATTTGCAGGGAAGGAAAACAGAGGCTCAGGATGAGGAAGACTGTGGTCACCAAGTAAGACTGGAAGCTGGCCTGTCCGACTCCAGCACTGCTCAGCCTCATTCCACCCAAAACTAAGCTGAAAAGAACACCCAGGGCTGCAGAAAGGGGGCTTGGAGGAGTGCAGGGGTGTGGAGCTGGCAGGCTGCTGCCCTGGGGACAGAGGCCTGCCTGCAGTGCGACCCCACTGCCCTCCAGCACTCGCCTAGACACCTGCACACGCCGCCACACCTCGCACCCCGAGGCGGCACAGCCGAGTTTCCGTGGGAAACTGGTCCCTTGGGCCACACCACCAGTCGCTAACTCATCCACACCAGACTGACCAGTACCTGGTGCAAAACTGTCCCCTGTCTGCAAAGGTGGAGCCCCTATTTGCAAATCTCATCTGAGAGCCTCTTCCTTTTGATCGATGAGTTTAACCCACTTTCATTTACTTTGACTACTGTATTTGAACTTATTTCTCATTTTGTATTTTCAATTTGTCCTATTTTTTTTTTTATTTTGTCCCTTCCTATTTTCCACCAAACAGATGTGTTCCACGTGCATGTTTACTGGACAGTGTTATGTGATCTTGGGATCTTGGGTGGGTCGGGTGACTTCTCCAGGTCTCAGTTTCCTCATCTATAAAATGGAAACAATTTCCACCCCAGGGATGCTGTGAGTAAATGGAGTGGCTTCTGCAGGGCCAGCACATGGGAAGTGCTGCGGAGAGAGCGCGTCATACAGGCAAGAACACACTTAAGATGGAGGGGTGGGGGCGGCAGCTTACGCTTGGCAAAGCGGTCCCCAGGGTAGATGTGGCGGTTGTAGACATCCATGATGTACACACGCCGGTCACCCATGAAGTCTCGTTCGTGCCCGTTGCCCTGTGGAGAGGATGCAGAAACCACTCACAGACAGGTGTCCTGGGCAAGGCTGGGACACCTCGCACCCCAGCTCAGGTAACTCTCCCAGGCCTGGCAGCATGGCTTGCTCTTGGGGGCAAAGGGTTTCATGGCTGTCAAGTGGCAGAGCCGGGATTCAACCTCAAAACCTGGCACCAAGGCCTTCAAGCATGACCTTGAACAAGCCCTAGCCCCCTTAGTTTCCCCATTTGAAGCAGAAATCCTGGCTCTGCCACCCTTCCAAGTCTACAGCTGGATCAGTTAGGACCAGGGACGGAAAAGCAACGTCAGGGACTGTGCATGTGACTTGGCTAGGAGCCCAGTGCCTGGAGGACTGGAGCAGGACCCGACTGACACAGGCCACAAGCGCAGCGGTGTGGGAGGGGCCCGCCCACGAGCCCCTCCCCGTGTCTGGCCAGAGCAGCCTGTCCTGTGCGCAGGGTTCTGAGGGGTGCCCCTGCGACGGGCACTCCACCCCCCAGGCAGCCCTAAAACCGTGCGAGCGCCTGCCTGAGGAGCAGGTCTCGGGGCCCACCAGCTCTGTGCAGGGCGGCGCCCCAACTGCCAGCAAGTGACGGAGCACCACGCTGGGTCCACGGCAAGAGCAGCACTGTGGGGCAGTTAGGAAGCGCCATCACCTGGCACGTGGTGTGAGGGGCAGTCAGGAGGCGGGAGGGGAGCAAGGAGGAGGACCCACCACCCTGGGCAGGGGGACAAAGACCCTCCGGGTCCGGCCTGCGAGACAGAGGACAGGAGCCATGAGAGACATAGGAGGTCAGGGTGGGGGTGGCGGAGGCCCGGGCAGAGGGAGGGAGCCCCGAAGCGTAGGGCTATGTGGCAGGCAGAGGCTGCTGGGGACATAAGATGCAAGACTCTCCTGCCAGCATGGCGTTCTGGGGTCCGGGGTGGCGGGTTCTGGGAGAGCCCAGCCCACTCACCTGATGGGCATCAAGGTCAATGATGGTGGCCCTGGAGATGCCCTCCACACGCTCAAACAGAAACTGCCCAGGGAGGAGAGGGGAGGTGTGAGGACCCAGACGAGCCAGAGGACCCAGCCCCCAGGCACTCCCAGTGGGTAAGAGGCCAGGCAGAAGGACACACGTGCCTGTGGGGCTTCAGAGAAGCATGTGTGAATGCAGGAGGTGGTCAGGGAAGGCTCCCTGGAGGAGGGGGTGTGGCTGAGCCCTAAAGGGTCAGAGGGCAGGAGGAAGATTCCCTGGGAAATGTGTAGTGGTAAAGAGGAGAATGCCCCTAGCCCTGGAACTTCACTCTCCAACGTGTGCCTGTCCCTAAGACGCCCAGGCCTAAGTGCCTCTCCTCCAAGGAGCCTTCATTCCCTCCTGCTCCCCTCCAGGAAGGTCCTGGTGCTTCCCCCTCACCTAATGGCCCAGCCAGCCTGCTGACCCACATGCCACTCCCCTTAATTTATGCGCCCCGTGAAAGCAGGGACCATGTCGGCCCATTCCTGACGCCCAGCACAAGGCCAGGCACAGAGCGGCCGGTTACCTCTCAGGGCCAGGCTCCTCCCCTGGGGACCCAGCGAGGTGGGTCATGGAGCACAGCACAGGGCTGAGCGTGCAGGAAGTGCCGGCTGCCATCAGCACCATCATCCCGTCCGCCCCCCCTTCCTCCCGCTCATTTGCAACAATGCCCTTCTTCCCAGAGCTTAACGCCGCTGACACACAGCACACCCCACCCTGCTCCAGCCGCCGGCTCTGCGGGGACTGCAATAGCTCCTGCAGCCACAGGCAACCCCTCTAAGCTACATGGGAGAAGAGAAGGTGTCAGATCTGAACTCAGTTCCAGCCCGGCTGAGCAACCCAGGCAAGCCCTCTACCTGCTCCAAGCCTCAGCTCCCTTCCCTGTAATTCGGGGCGAGAACACCCGACTTGGGGCTGCGGAGGGACTCCAGGGAGGGCTCTTGGAGGCAAAGCCCCACATGCTCACAGACACACCTTGATGGCGAGCGTGATGTCTGCGTAGGCACAGAAGCCCCCGCCCCGGTCGCTGGAGCAGTGGTGGAAGCCGCCCCCTGCGGAAGGGCAGACAGAGGCACTGGTCAGCCCCGGCTCCCCTGTCCAGCCCCCCCGCCCCCCGCAGTCCCCTTTCTCAGTCCCAGGGACCGCTCCTCAGACTCCAGGTTGGCAGAGTGAACTGAGCCCCTCAGTTCCAGCCACCTCTCAGGGCATCCCCAGCAAGTCGGCCACGGTGCCTGCTCATAGCCCCAGGCGACAGGGAGCTCATGACCCCAAGGCAGAAAGCTGCTCGCTGCTCCCTGCCCCCACAGAGCTGGGTCTGCCTCCACGTGACTCCCTGCACCAGAGCAGGTGGTGGCATACAGGACCACCGATTCTGCCGGACGCGGAAGGGGACGGTTGGGAAGGGCACCCTCTGCTGGTCAGGGCTGCCCATGGCAGCGGGAGGGGCTGGAGACCAGGACCCACCGACCGAAACCCTGCGCCAGGGTGGGCAGCAAGGCTTCCCCTGCAACCCCTGGGAGAAGCTGAGTGGCAGGGCCTCTGAAATAGAGCCCAACACCTGCCCCCAGACAGCGTGAAGCCAGGGCCCATGGACACAAGGGACTTGCCCCTTCCCCACTCAGGAGGCCATCGCAGGATCACAATGGGGAGGTAACAGCCAACACTGAACCCCAATCAGGCACCAAGCTTGCTGAAGACTCCTTACAGCCCTGGGAGAGGCGCTGCCATCACCAGCACCCCACGCTACAGACGAGAAGGCTGCCTACACAAGGTCAGCACTTCCCTGGGGCCACAGCTGGGGAACAGCAGAGCCAGGACTCAACCCCGGGCTGCATCAGGACCTGGGCTCTCGAGCTCTACCAGGCCACAAACCGTCCTGGGGCAGGGCCCCCGGGCCCTCCTCAGAGCCCTTCTGCACACACAGGGCACGAACCGCCCGCCTGTCTGCACAGCAGGGCTTCTAGGAACATCGCTGTGCCAGACCTGATGCCCAGCACCCGGCACCCAACATGGAAGAGACGCCGCCTGGCCCAGCAGAGTGCACAGCCAAGGGCAGAGCAGGCCCTGCTATGGGGCTCTGAGCAAGCCACAGGCTGCTCTCACTGTGGTCCGTTTCCTCATGGGGAAATGGGTCTGATGACAGTTATGCCTAGCTCACATGAGAGGCTGGATGGCAAAGGGTTTTACAAACTGTCAAGTGCTGTGCCTCCATGAGGGACAATTACAGGGACAAGGAAGACTGATGTGTGCAGCCCTTCTGAGAGCCAACCTTGCGGGAAAGTCTGGGGGCTGGGGAGTGCAGGCCCTGGGGACCCCGGGCCTCTCCACCCACCATGACACGACCAAGCCGCTGAGGCCATCCTGGGCCCCAGGAGACAGATGGAGTCTTTCAGGAGAGACACACAGAGAAGGTTTCAGTGTCACACAGAGATCCCGGGGGTGGCACAGGCTGTCTGGGAGGGACGGAGCTCCCTGTCACTGAAGTATGCAGGCAGGGCTGGGCAGCCACCTGGGGAACTCTTCAGACAAAGATCCCACGTCAAATGGAGGCACCAGTTGGTCCCTCCCAGGAACCAAGAGGCTGCACACCTACCTCCAGGCCACTCCATAAGGAGGCTCAGGGTGGCTCCAGTGACACCAGAGCCTCTGAATTCATGGCTGCCACCTCCAGGGTCCTGACACCCTGCCCCAACCTAGACGGGTTCTAGCCTGCGCCATCAGGCCAGGCTGGACGTTCCCGGGGCCCGGGCACTTACCCACGTTGATGGCCCAGCCTCGCTCCACGGCCAGCTTCCCTGCCTTTGGAGACAAGCAGAGGGTGAGGGCACAGGCCGCTGATTCCCCCCCCGCCAATTCGAGCACTCATTCCAGACACGCTGCTTCCAGCCAGCTACAGGGCAGGGACCAGCTGAGCTGCGAGGTGGGGGCAGAGGAAGAACCCCCAAGCAAACTCAGCCAGTGCAAGAAGCAAGAATCAGACTGGCTGGCCATGAGATGTGCAGTGCGTGAGCTGGAAGAAATACAATTACTTATCATCGATCACAAGTAAGCTGACGATAATTTTAATGTGGCTTTCAAAGGGAAAATGGGCAATTTTCTCCTAACGGAAATATAGTAGACTAGATACTGAAATCCTGTAGGAAACCACAGTTCTGGGGTAGGCAATACTATTCCACTAAGCTAAAAATATAAAAACGTACAAATTTGTAAGTCTACAAGGAAGCTGTAGGGGATCAGCAGGTGCTGACCCAGGGCTGGGCGAGATGGCCACACGCTGGAATGTGGAATGTGCCCTGCCTCCCATCGACAAGGCGTCTGTGGCTAGGTTCTCAGCAAACCACACACAAGATGTGAGTATTCGTTGTTGCCACCTAAGTGGGGGAGGCGTTGAGACTGTGGGGGTCAGTTTTCCGTCTTAAGTCTGGGTACACTAGAGCCACAGTTTTAGGGTACACTCTTTGGGGGATGGAGATATATGTCATATACCAGCAAACACAGCAACTAATAGAAGGCCGGGGGGGGGGGGGGGGGGGGGGGGGGGGGGGGAAGAACAATGAATTCTAATGTCCCAGGATGGGGACAAAGGCTTTTGGAGAAAGGGTCATCGTTGCTGAGCCCTGAGGAATATTCAGGATCTCGTTCAACTACTAAGTGTGGGGGCATTCCAGGGCCAAGGAGGTGGGAGGGAGCCCGGTGCAGGGGCCCCAAGCCCAGCCGTGCCGCCCCCCCACCTACCATTATGGTTCCTCCTGTTTGGGTCCGAAGGGGCCTCAGCACCTTCCTCTGCACGAGGAAGTTGGGGAGGAAGACGACAGGGGGGATTTCCGTGATGGTGGCGACAACAAAGGACCACTGTGGAAAGAGACGAGGCTGTCAGCCTCCCACTACCCGTCCAGAGGCTCCTGGTGGGAAACCAGAGCCCCTGCATCGCCTTGAGGACGGTCTCAGGGTGGCCTTGGGTGAACGCCCCGGCCAAGCGTGCTTCCGTGGTGAGAAATGAGAGCTGCACCCCACTGCCTGCCCACGGGGCGGTTTACACAGTGCACGTCTTACAGCCGAGCCACCAGATGCCGAAGCCCTCGGCTGCCCTCTTGTGCCCAGAACAGGAACTACAGAGGGCTCCAAGTGAGAGGTGCAGACTGGGAGGGCTTTGGCACAACTGGTCTACCCGCTGCCCACCACTGTACAGAAGGGGACGCTAAGGCCCTGGTCTCCTTCCTCCCCCGCACTGCATGGTCTTTTCACCCATCAGAAATCGGAGCTCCCTGCAAAAGGGGCATGCTGCCCTCATCTCTGGTAGCTGAGGCAGTGGGCCTAGGGCACCTGGAAAGTATTTATGCCAAGACCTGGACAGAGTGTGTGCCCTGTGACCTCCAAGTCCCCCAGCAAACACTATGGCTCTGACTGCCCAGCTGCACCCAAATCCCGAGCCACCTCCGCCTGCCTGAAACTGTAACTAAGCCCTTTCCTGCCCCCGCCCCCCCAGACCCCAGGCAGGTCCCTGGTGGGCCCTGGCTGCACAGTGCCCACGGGGAGTCACGCCCTTTGTAGGTGTGCAGTGCTTGCTAGGCGCCCTCAGCCTGGTGCTGGGGGTCCTGTCCCCATGCCAGGACACTCACAGCCTAGTGGGGAGGCAGGTAAGTCAAGAGGCACTTACATGCAGTGCTGTAAGTGCCTTGGAGAGGATGGGTGTGGGGCACAGAGGAGGTGCCATCTGCAGGAGATAATGGGTAAACAGGACTCATCCAGATGCAGGGTGGAGGTAAAAAGGCAACTGCCAGCAGAGAAGTGAGTCCACGATCCAGAGAAGCTGGGTGCAGCTGGGCCAGGGCACAGTGCCTTATCACGTGGGGCTGAGCCAGCTAGCCCAGGCTCATGCATTGCCAGAGCAGTAGGGAGCCACAGATGGTACTGTCCCAAGCTGCTCTAGAGGCAGCAAGGAAAACCAATTAGAGGAACAAGAATAGAAGCAGCAGCCCCAGGGAGGAAGAAGATAATGAGGGTGTGGTAAGTGAAAAGGGGAGGTGTAAACAGCATGTGGGGATGGAGGAGGCAGGGAGGGAGGAGAGGGTTCCAGGAGGAAATCCAGGTGTTGGGCCTGGGGCCTGTGAGGGTAATGGCACCACCAAAGAGGAAAACCTGGGGCAGGTTGGGAAAAAGGTGCTGGGTTCTGCTCTTGATGGGCAAGTTGGCCCCTGGGGCAGCCAGGCTGAGGTTTAAGTGAGGCAAGAGTTCAGGAGAGGGTGGGGGCGGAGAGACCCAGGAGATGTAACAGGGGTGGGAGAGTGGGAGACTAGGTCAGAACCACAGGACTCCAAGGCTGAAGGGCAAGGGACTTCCCGGGATAGGGGCAAGGGTGTGGGTGTGGGAAGACGCCCAGGAGATCACATGAAGAGGTTTCTGGAAGGTGCAGGTGAAGGTAGGCACTGAGGCTGCTGAGGCATCATGGGAGAGAACTGGGAAGCATGCCCAGGGCATCCACCGCCCAGTAGAAGGGTTTTAGGGTGGGAGAGACCTGAGTGTGTTCGACAAGCAGCCAGCAGACAGGGAGACAGAAAGGCCGAGGATGGGTGTGATGGCAGAAAGGGGATGTGCCTTGAGGGGCCAGGGGGTGCCTTAGCCAGGAGGCACTGTGGGTGCCAGAAGGAGGCAGGACACGACTTGCATCAGGCCCCCAGAGGGCCCCTGTAGCACGGCCACCAGCCACCTGGGTGCATCTTGCTGGATCCTGGGTGTGCTGGTACCCAGGCTGCCCTTGACTGCCAGTGAGTGCCCATGTGGCCACCCCTCCCATGGCTGGCAAGGACAGCTGGAGGCTGGGGAAGCTCACCTCACCCCTCACCCCAGTGGACAGCTGGTGAGCAGGGTCCCACAGGACCCAGACTGCCCGTGGTCGGAAAGGAGCGGTGCCCATCGGGCCTTCTGCATGTCCAGGCCCTCTGCCGCAGAGGCATCACGGGGCCTGGAGGGCAGGAGTGCAAGGGCTGGGACCGGGAAGGCCGGACAGCTGGAGGACATGCACCTGAGTGTGCACGCGTGCGTGCAGAGTGTGCACGTGTGTGGTGGGGCAGACCCAGAGAGGGGAAGGCCCCTGCCCAGGGCCATTGGCTCCTGTCTGCCACACCAATCCCACGGCCCAGGACAGGCCTGGCATACGGTAGGCATGGAACCACGGTTTTGTAGCAATGAATGAACAGGTGAACCACTGAAGGGCCGTGTTAAGTCACTGCTGCCACTCCCTGGGCAAGCCAACAGGGGAGAAACTGAAGACGGTGAGGCCGAGCCCCGGCCCCTGAGAGGCCCAGCAGAGACAAACCCAGGAAGACACCTCTCCCCGTGCGCTCCACAGCCAGTGCCGCCACCGCTCTCCACCAAGAACAGGCTCCACAGGCAAAGAAGTTTGGGAAACACTGCTTACTCACGTCGCCCACTTCCCAGAAATTCACAACACACTCTGGCATGGAAAAGGCTCTGAGGAGTTCTGCAGGAAATAATCCTCTTTAACTTTGCTTCACCCAGCGTTTCCCAAACTTTCCGACCACGAACTCCGCCTGCCCCGTTTGCTTGGTGCACAGCATGTGCAGCAGCGTGGGACGGGCTTGGGAACCTCAAAGCTACAGACTGGATCTGACTGGTCCCACGGCCATGTGCAGCCACTGGAGCGTGGTGGGACTCGGCCAGCAGGGCCCGGCCGCACAGGAGGGGTGTGCGTGCCTGCATACCAGCGCTCCTGGGAGACGAGGCCCTCGGGGAGCAGCAGGCTTCTGGCAGCGAGGGGGAGGCTGGCACCTGGGCCTTCTCCCGTCCAGCGGCGGCTCCTGCACGAGGCGGCGAGGCGGGACTGAAGCCCCCGCCTGTGCTGTTCAATCTGGCAGCTGCCAGCCATGTGTGGCCACTTACCTATGATTTTAAATTAATCAAAATTTTGAAAAATTAGAATTTCATTCCTCAGTCACACTTGCCACATTTCAAGAGCCACGTGTGGCTAGTGGCTGCTGGACCGGACAGAGCAGGACTGGGACATTTCCATCCTTGTAGAAGATTCTGTTGGATGGCACTGCTCCTACTGGTGGCCAAGGTGAAAAACAGATGGAGGGGGTGGGGCACACTGCAGGCTGGGACCCTGGGTGAGGGGAGAAGACAGAAGGCCTGGCCGGAGCAGGCTGTGTGGTCAGAGGAGTAACAGGCGCGCGCGGGGGCAGGCATCACTGGGCGACAACGGGAGATTGGCTGGCAAACAGCAGGAGTGCACAACAGCATGTCAATGACAAAGCAGCCCCGAGGTGCTCCCCTGCGAGCAGAGAGGCCCGGAGGAGGGGCAGGAGGGATGCGGCACGGTGCCATGGACAGGTACTGTATCTGAGGCTTCCAGCATGCTGCAGCGGGATGCCCAGGTCGGGCTCAGAAGTCCTCCTCAGCATCAAAACGGTCCAAACTCGAGGTCTGCCACAGGCTGCAGGAATTGGGCACAGCTGTTCACTGTGACGTGCCTCCGTCTGCCTCGTCTACAGAGCAGGGCTTGGATGAGGATGTAGACATGCAAACCAGTCAGAAAGGCCTCTCCTGTTGCCCAGTCTAAAACGCCCCCATCTGGGCCCCATGAGGCCCTCCCCAGCCTCAACTTTCCACGCAGCACTTGTCCCTACTTGGGGCTACAGTATGTCCCGGTCAGTATCTGTCTCTCCCAAAATGCCAGCTCCATGGGGCAGGCCTGTGTTCTGTGCAGACAGTGCTGCAACGCCAGGTGCCTGCAGCGCATCCTGTTGATCCCCTTTTCTGGCAAGTGCACCCACTGTCCTTCGTGCACCCTGCTCCTGATGGAAGCTCCTCACCTGCACTGTCCCAGGAGAGCCATGACTGACAGGGGCTATGACAGCCTGGCTGCCTGCTGCTGAGCTGGACAACCTGTGGGGACACACACCTGAGACCCCTGTGGGACCAGGCTGATGCCATGCTTCCAGCCCACACCTGTGCTCAGTTCTTTCCCCTATCCTCTGCCATCCGCCTACCTCAGCCAGGTTCACCTGAAATCACCTGCACCTGGATCCCCAAATCAGGTTCTGCTTCCAGGGCTCTGGTTCTACTAGTGTGGTTCTGGAGGGGCAGCTCTGTACCACTGAAGAATGCACTAGAAATGCAGGTGCCCAGTCCCCACTCAGACACCCTGAACCAAACCCCTGGGAGTCTGTTGCAACAAGGCCTCCAGTGATTCAGACGCTCGCTCAAGCCTGCGAACCACCGAGCCAGGGACCGTGACCTCGTGCTGAATGAATGCACTAGGCGCCCAGCCTGATGCCACCACCCATCAAAGGGCAAAACTTGCAAACTTCCCCATCCCAGGGCTTGGTCAGGTGTCAGGGCCAGGCCAGGCTGTCAAAAGGTGGAAACACTCCAACACCCACAAACTTGAACATGGTGTCTCACACAACAGACCATTCGGCCTTGGAAAGGAGCGAAGTGCTGAGACATGCTCAGCCTGGATGAACCCTGAAAACACTGTGCTGACAGCCGGACACAGGTCACACATTGTGTGACTCCATACATGGCGTGTCCGGAGCAGGCACATCCAGAGAAAAGACGCCACTGGGGACCAGCAGGGGCGGGCAGCAGCTGCTTACAGGGAACGAGGTTTCCCTGGGGGCGAGGAAATGTGCGGGAACTAGCAGAGGGCCGTGCACCTCCTTGCGAAGGGGCCGCTCGCGCTGAACGCACACTTCAGAACAGTAACGCTCAATTTCGTTATGTGAATTTTACCACAGAAACATCGTCTTTAAAGGAGAGAGGGCCCCTAAGGGAAGAAGAAACTAGCAAGACAGAGTGGGAGGCCCTGAGAGTCTCCTTCCCCCAGAGGTGCTCCCAGGCACTCTGCCCACTGGCGCCACTGGAGCGGCCTCCTCCTGAGTCACCGGAACACCCGGCTCCTGCCGCCTCCTGCCGCAGGGCCCCTGCACTTCCAGAGGCACGCCTCCTGCTCCTCCCGCCAGTCTGCCACCTCAGTCAGCCCCACCAGCTCTCCCCATCCCCTTCCCTGCTGTCCCTTCCTCTCCTCACCACACTGAGCACCTTCTGAGATCCCTTATGGCCACTTAAGCCTTATGTTGACTGCCTGACTCCCTCGTCCATACGCCAGCTCCATAAGGAAAGGGATTGATTCCACCCCATCCCCACAGCACCTAGAACACGGTGCTCACCAAGCACTTACTGGACAGATGTATCCCAAGCACTGCCCAGCACGGGTGCACAAGGACAGGAAGCTGCACAGCACTAACCACGCCCCGTGGCATCCCCAACTCTGGGCCTTGCACACAATAGGCACTCAATAAACATTCGTTCCCTGAACTGACGTCGTCTTGCGAATATCAGGCTCCTGCTTCTCCTTCAGGCGCCCCAGTGCAGGGCCAGGCGTGAGCCCCGGAGTGGGGTGGGTGTCACCCACACACCGAGCGCCAGGGAAGAGCACCCTGGGAAGCGCGGGGACTCTCCAGGCCTGCGCTGGGCGCGCACAGCAGGGGAAGAGAAGGGAAATGCCTGGGGTGGCCACGCTGCTCAGCCGCACGCCCCACGTCTGGGTCTCCTGAGCAGCAAGGGCACGTCACGCCAGGTCACTCTCCCACTCAAACCCCTCTGGCGACTGACCACAGTGCCTGGAATGAAATCCACAGTCCTCCACGGCCTGTGAGCCCCTGTGTGGCCTGTGCTTCTGGCCTCGCTCGCTGCACCAGGGACCAGGCGACGTTTTGTTCCCTTCCATCGGCCGCAAGCCGCCTTCTCCCCTTTGGGAGACCAAGTCCCTCCCGGCTGTAGGCCCGCAACTCTGCAGCATTCTTCCTTCAAGCTCACGTGAGAGTCGCCTACTGCTTTTGTTAGTCTCAGCTCAAACCCACCTCCTCTGTGAGGCCCTCCCTGACCACCGGTCACCCTCTATTCTTCCTTTTCTTCACAGCCCTTGGCGATCTCTGAAATGCTCTTGGGATGGCTGCCTTATTTTCAGCCTTCCACACTAGCATGCAAATCCACGGGAGAGGCGACCTTGCCGTCTCGTTCTCGTCCCTGTATTCGACACACAGCTGGCATTCAGTACAGGTGTGCTGACTGACTGCTTCCTCACCTTACAAGGTGCTATGGAAACCATCCTTCTCCTTTTGGTCTGGCTGCCAGGAAACTCCAAGCCAAATCTGTAGCTCAATCACCATTGTGGTTAACCTGAATTTTCAGTTCACGTATCTGAATTCTCCTGCCTTTGACCTCAATTTTCTACTTAAGACTTGACCTGGTAATACTTTTTTAAACTATTACTTATCACACGGTACGCTGCTTTCAGGCTTAGGGGGTATCACGGCCAGGCACACAGCCTGCCCAGCACAGTCCCCTGAAGTCCCCTTGAATGGGTAGCATCCTGGAGCCTACCCCCGTCCCCAGCCTTCTCCTGGCCCACCCACCTCAGCCTGGCCCCACTCTGGCCTGGTTTCTCCCTGCCCAAACGGAGTGTCCCATCCCTGCCCTCTCCTCCCCATCTCAACTCCGGCAGGCCTGTCCTCCCAAGCCCAGCTCCGGGCTGTGGACTGTGCCCAGGAAACCAGAGCAGCCAAGCACTGGGCTCCCTGCCAAGGCCTCACATACCTCTCTCTCCCAGCAGCCAGGTTTCAACCTCTTCCTGGTAATCTTTCATGAGCTCACACTGTCACAGCACTATCTAGAATTCTCACAGCTCAGGCTGGGGGAGCAGGGAAGGTAGCAGCCATGACCTGGAAGACTGACTGGTGTCCTGCCAGGCCTGACTGACTGTGCAGGTGTCCTCGAGCAAGCACGACATCTTTCTGGGCCTAGGTTTCCCACCTGCAGTGCAGAGGGGCCTAGTGACCTCTCGTATCCACTGTGGCTCTGAGTCTAGGGTGAGTCTAGCCAGGAAGCCTGGGGGTCAGGGCTCCCACATCCTTGGAAAAGCAGAGAACCTGTGGCATCCCTAACCCAGCGCCACCAAGGCAGGCTGCCACCTCTGCCCCACACAGGGAACTGACTGAATGCCTCGGCCCTCAGAACCCCAGCCAGCACAGGAGTGGGAGCTCTGTGGCCTCTAGGAGGAGGTCACAAACCAGCCAGCTAGTGTGTTCAGTTCAGTCTGCAAGTGGGGTTTAAAAATCTTAAAATGAGTTGCTACATTAAGAAATCAGGAAATGTCACTTAATAACCTGGATTTCCAGCTTCTCTTTGAAGGCAGGTGCTCTGGCCCCGCTGGGCCCACAGTGGAGCTGAGTAGCAGCTGCCCACTGGGAAGGGGCGGGAATTCTCCAGGTCACCCCACGCACCACTGACCTGCCTATTTGTTTATATTCCCTCCTGGGCCCTGGGTTTCAAACTAATTTTTAGCACAACAATTTTCAAGAAGTCTTTAGCGGAAGTCCTTGGAACAGAATCTTAAACTTCAGCCCAGTAGAAAAATAGGCCAAAGTGGAAGAGCTTTGGTTGGACAGGAATAAGGGGCTAGGGTACCCGCCCACCCCACTCTACCTGGGGTCTCTGAGGCCGGTCCACAGAGCACAGTGATGGCTGCTGACACAGAAACCCGGATCTCCCATGTAGATTCAGTCTCCACCAGCAGACATACCCACTTGCATATCCACTAGAGAAGGGAGCTCACTGCCTCCAGAGTGGCCTGATCCACCCTGGGGTCTGACTTTTTATGACCTCCCTCGCCTTCTCTTAGAGACCACAGACTTACATGATCCCCCTGCACCAGGGGAAGGAATAGGTGGCCCCTGAGGCTGTGCTTCCTCAGGCTGAGCTGCCACTCCTCCTGGCCACAGCCCCCCAAGCCCACTGTCCTGTACCTTCAGCTCGTTGAGATAGCGCCTTGTGTGCACCACCAGCAGGTCCTCGTCCGAGGCCTCCCTCGCCTCCACCAGCATGGAGTCAGACAGAAGCTTCTCTTCTGAAACCACAAAGTGAACACCCTGCTTCGCTGCTGGCCTCGATGCCAGGCCCAGCCCCTGCCCTTCCCACAGACTTAGCCTCTGACAGCCTGTGCCCAGGAGGGGTGGGCACTGTGGCTTGTGGGCCTTCTGAGAAGAGGCTGCTCCCCTGACCAGTGTGGGCAATGGCTAGGCCCTCTGGCCAGGGGCACTGAACATTATGCACAGTGACCCCCAAGCCTCCCAAGCCAGTGAGAGCCACAAGGTAAGCTCAGGTGTGACTGGACAACTTTCAAAGGCAAGTAGCACAAGGGTCAACAATGTTAACTCCCAAGGTGAGAAAACCTTAGGAATTCTCCCTCCACCTTCTGATGACATCATGGGAGGCTCAGTGTGGTGTGGCCTTCCCTTAATACCTGCCTAAGCCTTGATCATCTCTCTTTTGAACCAGCAATCAGGCTCGCAGCCTGCAGGCAACAATAACCAGCCTGAATTGAACTGCAAAGTTTTCATTGCATTTATTTTTTACCATGACCTTCTATTTATGGCAAGGGAAACTGCCTTTTCCCACTTAGATGACATAATATCTTTTTTTTTTTTTTGAGACAGAGTCTCGCTTTGTTGCCCAGGCTAGAGTGAGTGCCGTGGCATCAGCCTAGCTCACAGCAACCTCAAACTCCTGGGCTCAAGCGATCCCTCTGCCTCAGCCTCCCGAGTAGCTGGGACTACAGGCATGTGCCACTATGCCCGGCTAATTTTTCCTATATATATTAGTTGGCCAATTAATTTATTTCTTTTATAGTAGAGATGGGGTCTCGCTCTTGGTCAGGATGGTTTCAGACTTCTGACCTTGAACAATCTGCCCGCCTCGGCCTCCCAGAGTGCTAGGATTACAGGCGTGAGCCACCGCACCCGGCGAATATTTTCTTTTAAAAGAAGTTTAAGTGGTTCTCCCCCAACCAAAGCTAAGTCATTAAAAATATGAAGCAAATAATGGAACAGGTGGCACGAGGAGTTGGCAAGGTCCCAACAGTGGTTTGCAACTGACTGATATTTGGGAAACACATTATTTCCTCACTTCTTACATACACTAGACAAGATTTGCTCCATTCTGTGAAAGACGACAGTGAGGCTGACAGCATGAAGTAGCCTAGGACACTGAGAACCAGACCATGATGCTCTGAGCTCTAGGGAAATCAGAATCTAGGGGACCAGGCCAGGCGCGGTGGCTCACACCTGTAATTCTAGCTCTCTGGGAGGCCGAGGCGGGCGGATTGCTCAAGGTCAGGAGTTCAAAACCAGCCTGAGCAAAAGCAAGACCCCGTCTCTACTATAAATAGAAAGAAATTAATTGGCCAACTAANGGAGTTCAAAACCAGCCTGAGCAAAAGCAAGACCCCGTCTCTACTATAAATAGAAAGAAATTAATTGGCCAACTAAGATATATATATATATATATATAAAGTTAGCCGGGCATGGTGGTGCATGCCTATAGTCCCAGCTACTCGGGAGGCTGAGGCAACAGGATTGCTTGAGCCCAGGAGTTTGAGGTTGCTGTGAGCTAGGCTGATGCCATGGCACTCACTCTAGCCTGGGCAACAAAGTGAGACTCTGTCTAAAAAAAAAAAAAAAGAATCTAGGGGACTTGTTTCAATGAGTCATCCTTAGAAACCAACCCTGGTAGAAACCAGCAAGTCCCATACATTTCCACATATAGCTCTAGGAAGTACTCCCTTCCCAGAACATTCCATGGTCTCCACTGCCTTCAGGCAAAGGATCAGCTCCTTTCCTGACACAGCATCTGAGCCCCTTTGCCATGTGGTCCCTGTCTCCCTTCCATCCTCATCCTCAGAGAAGAGAGGAGGGAACTCAGGCCAACTGGTGGCTCTGAGATAAGGGAGATAAGGAACCCTTCTGTTGAGCTACTGGGTGATGCAGGAACCCAAGAAGGAACATTGCTGCAAACAGAGCATAAGGACCATATTTAGGAAGGCAAGAGAATCACTGCAAGGTGAGACAGGCAAGTGGGCTCCACTCACCTTGCCAGGGTTCTTACCATCACTGAACACCACTGGGGTTCTTAATATTTTTCTTTGAATGCTCATTCTGGTCACTACCACAAATGGAAAATCAGTATCACTTGCCATAAATAGAAGTTAACCAAAAAACAAAACAAATACAGTGGAAACAAGCAATGTTATTAATCTGTAATTCCACCCTATTTTCTGTAAGACACAGAGCCTGAGGCTTGCTCTAGATTTGTTGAAAAGGAAGATGGAGTGAGGAGTGGTGGCTCATGCCTGTAATCCCAGCACTCTGGGAGGCTGAGGTGTGAATATCGCTTGAGCTCAGGAGCTTGAGACCAGCCTGAGCAAAAGCGACCCCATCTCTACTAAAATGGAAAAATTAGCCGGATGTGGTGGCCCATGCCTCTAATCCCAGCTACTAGGGAGGCTGAGGCAGGAGAATCACTTGAGCCCAGGAGTTTGAGGTTTCTGTGAGCTATGATGATGTCACTGCATCCCACCCAGGACAACAGAGCAAGAATCTGTCTAAAAAAAAAAAAAAAGAAAGAAAAGAAAAGGGAGATGGGGAGATGGGTTCAGGTGTTAAACATGGGCTAGCTCCACAGTGAAATTTTCTCCATGATGTGATCACAAGTGTTGTATGATTTAAAAATATTCAGTGTTTCATCCTATGCCAGGTAACATTTCCTACTTCTCTCAATTAAAGAACCCCTGATATAGGGAACAAGAATATTCACGCATGAGCCTGCTGTGATGCCTGACTTACCCACCTACAACAGGCCCCTGGATTACAAACCACAGTAAAAAACAATGTGCTTACCAGAACATCACCTTGCTCAGTGGAATGAGCTGTGAACTGGGGAGCCTGGAGCTCTGAGTTCTGAACCCCACTCTGCCTCTCAGGAGCTGTATGGCCATGGGTATGTTTCCTAACCTTTCTGGGGCCCAATTCTCCCCATCTGTAAGCAACGGGGGTTGGAATAAAGGTTCTCTACCTCCTGGACTCTCTGAACTTCAGGGAATGAACTTGGACTCCCCCCAGCTTCAGCTCCCCTTCCACTGGGTCTCTGGGGGCAGAGGCAGGACTTAGGCCCACTGCAGTGGGGAGCCAATGAGAGTCTGAGACAGGAACACAAGCTTAGGGGTCTGTGTTGGAAAGACCCTTTAGACAGCATGGGTGGAAGGCAGTCTGAGGACCAAAACTAGAGCCAGCAGAGTCTGAAGCTCACGCTGGAGACAAGGACGGGGAGAACAGGTGGGTTAGAGGGAGGAGATGTAAGGTCCGAGGTGAGCCTTCCCTACCTTTTAGGAAACCGATCACTTTGCCCCATTTCCCTGCATCAAAAGGGTGCAGCTTCTCCAGGCCCATGAAGGTGACGTTGTAGCGCGGCGAGTACACGATTGGCCAGCGTGTCTCTGGCACATGCTGGTACAGCTGTGTTGTGTGTAGCCTGCCATGTGCAGAAGGACAGACACACAGATGAGGGCAGCCTCGGGGCGGCTAGCAGCCTCCTCCCCCCAGCCCACTTGAATTGACCCGGCAGCCCTAACCCAGCACCTCCAGCCCCCTCAGCCGCAAAAAAAGGGCCACGTGACAACAGCAGCACAGCAATAACAGCTCCTCACTGAGTCCCAGCTGTCTTTCCCCAAACCCACTTCCAACCCCATCCTCACAGCAGCCTTGGGAGGTAAGCACAATGGCTCAGAGAAGGGACCAGGTGTGCCCAAGGTCATCCGGCAGGTCTGTGGAGAAGCAGGTGTGCACCCAGCGGAGTCTGGCTGCAAGGCCTCAGCCCCGCACCCCTACGCTAGAGTAATTACCCCAACAGCTGTGCGGTCCTAGGCCTCAGCCCCGCACCCCTACGCTAGAGTAATTACCCCAACAGCTGTGCGGTCCTAGGCCTCAGCCCCGCACCCCTACGCTAGAGTAATTACCCCAACAGCTGTGCGGTCCTAGGCCTCAGCCGTAAAATGCGTGGCTGCTGCCAGGACTGAAATGATGCAGCTCAGGGGCTGAGCAGGGAAAGCGCTCAGAAACCCAA
>VSMD01132306.1:0-40044 GCA_008750895.1 Mirza zaza
ACCTCGACCACTACAAGTCTGACTGGACAGAGGACCTGCCTTGCAAACATTCTTTCCTGATAAGCAACTGTTGTCCTCATGTCAGTTTCGGCCAGCTCATAGGAACTGTGCACAAACGTCTGTGTGTCTTATACTTTCCCTTTTGACACAGAGCCAAATTCTACCACATTTTAATGCTAAAATCCCTGCACAAAATGAACATGAAATGTATGTTATGTAGGCACTTGACCATCTTTTTCTTAAATATGTATAGCTTTCACTCAAAACCTGCTGGATATGTGTGACTATTGTGTAGTACAGACCTTGTAAGGCATAAAACCCAACCTGCTCTTTCCTTTTTTGAAGTGAGAGCACCTTTGGTCTACGTCAGAGACTATTTTTTCCCAGTCTGCAAATTGATGTCACCAGTAATGCTCACCTTTCTATTATTTAGCTGTCCTGGTGATCTTATGGATGACAAATACAAGTGTGAATTCAGATTAAAAATAAGTTTACTATTTAATTTACTGACTGGAATGGCATCTTCTGAGAGTGCGAGTAAGTATTACTCTGAAGCCCACTGTTGTAACAGGTAGAACTAGTGTAGTGGTCTCCATCATAACTGTAGTCATTTGCTTTTTAATAACTTCAAAAATTAAATGGCAGAAAACTAATGCTTATTGCTACAAATTATACATTGTAACACCAATAGCATGGGATGATTATTTGTACTAATATATTAGTGCAGCATCTGTCATTTGGTATGTAAATACATGTTATGGTAAATGCATTTTGTTTTCAATCTCTATCACACAGTTGGATTAGTTTGAGGAAAAACAAATAGCAAAAATACATCAGTAATGCACCATTCAGATAAACATGTAAAACAAGACAGAGAACGTGTAATTTTTCCATGTGGTGCTAAAATGTATATCTTTGTGATAAATATATACATATATATATATATATACACATAGGTAAAATAAATTCACATGAAGAATACTAGTGATCACTTGAAAAGAGAACAATTAAAAACAACAAGAAGGGGAATCAGGTACCACAATTAAGTTGGTAATATTGTATTTGTAAAGCTGGTAGTGAGACAGGAGATTTTGCTATATTATTCTTAAAGTCTTTGCTATACTTTAAAACAAAAACTGATTAAAAATGTAAATCAGTAGCATTCCTACATGCCAACAACAGTCAAACTGAGAACCAAATCAAAGACTCAATACCCTTCAAAATAGCAACAAAGAAAATAAAATAGCTAGGAAAATATCTAACTAAGGAGGCAAAAGACTTCTACAGGGAGAATTATAAAACATTGAGGAAGAAAATAGCAGAGGACATAAAACATATGGAAAAACACACCATGTTCATGGATTGGCAGAATCAACATTATTAAAATGTCTATACTACCCAAAGTTCTCTACAGATTCAAAGAAATCCATATTAAAATACCAACATCATTTTTGCAGATCTAGATAAAATAATTCTACTTTTTGTATGGAATCAGAGAAAATCCGATATAGCAAAAGCAATCTTAAGTAAAAAGAACAAATTGGGAGGCATCAATTTATCAGACTTCAAACTACTATAAGGCTATAGTAACTAAAACAGCATTTTACTGGAACAAGAACAGACACATAGACCAATGGAACAGAACTGAGAACCCAGATATAAAACCATCTTCATATAGTTATCTAATCTTTGTCAAAGCAGGCAAAAAAATACACTGGGGAAAAGAATCCTTATTCAATAAATGGTGCTGGAAAAATGGACAGGCACATGTAGAAGACTGAAACAGGAAGAGCACTTCTCAGTGAGCTCTCACAAAAATCAGCTCTCAGTGAATAACAGACTTAAACTTCAGACATGAAACTATAAGAATTCTAGAAGAAAATGTTGGAAAAACTCTTATAGACATCAGCCTAGGCAAGGAATTCATGAAGAAGACATCAAAGTCTATCACAGAAACAACAAAAAATAAATAAATGGTACCTGATCAAGTTAAAAAGCTTCTACACAGCCAAGGAAACTATCATGACAGCAAACAGACAACCTACAGAATGGGAGAAAACATTTGCATGCTACACCTCCGATAAAGGGCAGATAATTAGAATGTCCATGGAACTCAGGAAAATCACCAAGAAAAAAATCAAACAATCTCATTAAAAAGTGGGCAAAGAATATGAACAGAAACTTTCAAAAGAAGACAGACAAATGGCCAAGAATCATATGAAAAATTGCTCAACATCTCTAATCACCAGGGAAATGCAAATCAAAACCACAATGAAATATCACTTAACTACAGTGAGAATGGCTTTTATCAAAAAGTCCCTAAATAATACATGTTTGCTTGGTTGCAGAGAGATAGGAACACTCATGCACTGCTGGTGGGACTGCAAACTAGCAAAACCTCTGTGGAAAATATTATGGAGATACCTCAAAGTGCTAAAAGTAGAACTACCATTTGATCCAGCAATTCCATTATTACTGATCATTTACCCAAAGGGAAAAAAAAGACATTCTATAACAAAGACATCTGCACTAGAATGTTTATAGCAGCCCAATTCATAATTGCAAAAATGTGGAAACAACCCAAGTGCCCATCAATTCATGAGTGGATTAACAAAATGTGGTATATACATACCGTGGAGTTCTACTCAGCCATAAAAACCAATGGTGATCTAGCACCTCTTGTATTATCATGGATAAAGCTGGAGCCCATTCTATTAAGTGAAGTATCCCAAGAATGGAAAAACAAGCACCACATCTACTCGCCAGCAAATTGGTATTAATTGATCAATACTTATAGTAATAGTAACACATAGTAACACATAGTAGTAGTAGCACATATAGTAGTAACATTCATCAGGTGTTGAGCAGGTGGGAGGGAGAAGAGATGTGTATATTCACACCTAATAGGTGTGGTGTACACCATCTGGGGGATGGACACACTTCAAGCTTTGAGTCAGGGCACAGGCAATATATGTAACCTAAACATTTGTACCCTCCTCATATGGTGAAATAAAAATAATGTAAAGTAAATTACTAGCAGTGAAGACAACAAATATGTGGTCTAATTCTCTTTATCCTATGTATTCATTCAAACAACACAGTCATTCTCTAAATTTTTTTGAACTTTCAAACTGGCTTTGGTCAGTGTACAAATCACCCTGAAGTCATTTAATAGATTTGCTACTGCTGCATGTCTTGCTATGCAATTACGTAGACCAGGTCCTATAATGTCAAGTTCCAGGTGTTTAGAGACCTATATAAATAAATAACAGGGCCTACTAATGCTTTTTTTATTAACTTTAATAAGATTCTACACATGATATTTTGAAATAAATTTTAGATTTAGCAAATAGTTATACTTACTAAATCATTTTACAGAGGGCTAACTACAGCAAATAAAAAAATCAATTGAAAATCAATAACAACTTAGAGCTTAAGTTACCAAGCTATAAGCTACAGGGATCCTTAATTCTATGCATAGTTAAATAAAATTTTCTATGAGAAAAAAAAAGGCATGCAGTTAAACAACTACTTATGAAACTAATGGTGTGCCTCTAATAATTAAGTACTATTTTCTTATTTATTTTTACCTGCCATTATTACAAGGGCTTTACATGAAGAGTTGGGTTTTCAGAAAGTATTTAGGCTATTAAAACTTTAAGAAAATTCTGTGAACCAACGACATAGTTAGGCATCTTGTTTGTTACATTCACTCATTATTATCACATACTATGTGCTGGGGTAGAAAATCATGGTTCCTCAGGGGGCTTGCAATCCAGCTGGCAATTAAATAACACAGAAAATAAGTGATACACACACATGCCAGCAAGATTTGGGTTCAAAATAAATAATGTCTAGTCTAGAAAGAGCATATGCATGTGTAGCAGTTAATGGCTTCAGAAAGTGACATTCAAGATAAATAATTTCTGAAACAATATAATACTTTCATAGTTTTAAGAGAGCAAGATGAAGGTGAGTATCACTGTTTATTGTAATTTACAATGGCCACTATTATTTGAAGAAAAAAAAGACTATGGGCTCCATGATCCACTGATTTGTGTCTATGATGGTGAACAGGGAGGAGTGTGGTGGCAGGCTATGTCTCCACACAGCAAGAAATGTACCCAAATTGCTTTTTCCATTGCTTTTACTGGGGTATCTGAGAGAATTCACTCACTGTGTGTGAGTTCAGGAAAAAAGGAAAAAACAAAAACAAAAACAAAAAAACTCAGAGATGCCTGGGGTAAATACAAAAGGCTTTGATGGAGAAGATTTTGAAGATGGACACAATTTTTACAGTGGAATAGGATGAGAAAAGATAGTAGACAGCATTTCTCTGATTAACAATTTTTCCCCTTAGGAAGAAACTACTGATCTTAACCAACCTCAAGTAATTTAGCTATTTAATTTTCACAAAGTCTTTGCTATGAAGGCAGGTGCTAGAATTCAAGCAAGGTAATGAATTTAATATTCGGGAGTGAGGCTATGTTTTGCCTTTCCTACAGTGTTACATAATTAGGATATGAGAAGAGATAAGAATGAAAGATAAGAAAATCTTTTGGTTTTGCTTTTGTTTTTGTCCATTTAGGTGGCAAATGGTAGTCTGTGTAGTTCTTCAAAATTACTTTAATCTGCACTGAGTTCCAATATTATTCAAATAATAATGCCTAGGGTTTATATAAAAACCTTCTCTAAGGGAGCAAAGGAGCTTCATGGGTGCTATCTAATTAGTCCTCTTGATAGACCTGGGTAGGAGAGGGCTGGGACCAGTGGGCCCATCATCATAAGTGAGAAAATGTGGATATAAAACCCTAACTAGCTCACTTAGCAAAGCAGTAGTCATGGCTGCCTGGAAATGCTCCCCAGCCCTACCAAGCCTCCTTTCTTTCATGCCAAGCTGTGTTAATTTGTCAGGTGGAAACATGAGCACAGGCTCTGAGTCTCAAGCACACTAAGGCTCAAGGCTTCCTGCATGCCTCCGTAGGTATACAACCATCAATACCTCATGCACTCTCATGACTGCACTGCTTCACACTTTCCTTGCCGACTTGCCCACAACACATGTTCCTTTGTTTTTGTCCTCATTTCTACAGGGCTTTTCTAAGTGATTGTTTAATAAATTCATTTATATAAAATTAGTGATAGTTTGAACAGACTAGCTTCGAAAGTCACTTTCGATGGTTCTTGCAACAGGGAAGCAACCCAAAGATGATAAATTCTATAGTTTCACATATTGTGAATCATTAAGAGAACTATGGGCCAGGCTCAGTGGCTCACGCCTGTAATCCCAGCACTCTGGGAGGCGGAGGTGGGTGGATCGCTCAAGGTCAGGAGTTGGAAACCAGCCTGAGCAAGAACAAGAACACATCTCTACTAAAAATAGAAAGAAATTAGCTGGACAACTGAAAATATATAGAAAAAATTAGCGGGGCATGGTGGTGCATGCCTGTAGTCCCAGCTACTCAGGAGGCTGAGGCAGCAGGATTGCTTGAGCCCAGGAGTTTGAGGCTGCTGTGAGCTAGGTTGAAGGCATGGCACTCTAGCCCAAGCAACAGAGTAAGACTCTGTCTCAAAAAAAGAAAGAAAGAAAGAAAGAAAGAAAGAAAGAAAGAAAGAAAGAAAGAAAGAAAGAAAGAAAGAAAGAAAGAAAGAAAAAAGTATGAATCAGCGTTTATGCTATTTCGTCAGTGGAGTAGGTGGGTGGGGTAGGAGTTCAAATATCTTCTCAAGTGCTAGGCATTTTCAAAGGTTTTCTCTAATTAGGATCCCTAATTTTGCCTATTACACCACTGTCTTTTAAAATAACACTCACTCTCACTCTTTAATGGATTCCATTTGAGTCATAAATTATATGGTAAACTTATCTTTAATTGGAATTTATACTCAATCGCACACAATTTTTTAAATAATGATAAGAATTCTGAGAAATTAAGTAATTTTATACTAAATCATGCACATAATGAATGCTGCATCCAGTAATGAAAAATTTAAAGCACAGTGTTTAGCACATTGTACAAAGCATAGATTATCTTTTAAATATGCTGACAAGATTTAGGGTGCTTCCCAATCCACAATGATATCATGTTGTGTCATCAGGAGGGATTAAATATTCCATAGTAACTAACTACAACAAAGTTTTAGACCTCAGTTAAATGTTTTACCCATTATGTGTTGAGAGAAAGGGAAAGGTAAAAAACAAATTAGATTTTTTTTATCAAGGATGTTTTTAATTCATAAGTCAATTTTTAAAAGTAGATTAATTCAATATATATCTTATTTTCAGATTTAATTTTGGTTAAGCAATATTTTGATGTTATAGTAAATGCTGTCTTTAAAAATCATGTTTATTTAATTTTTTGTATTTTATTTTAAATCTGGAAAACTTACTAAACTCAACAATTTAAAAATTTTGTCTTTTGGGGTCTTCTTCATAAATTATTTGCCTAGGCCCATATTTATAAGAGTTTTTCAAATATTTTCTTCTAGAATTCTTATATGAATTCTAGAATTCTTCTAGAATTCACATGAATATGCCTTAGGTTTAAGTCTTTTATCCATTGTGAATTAATTTTTGTGAGAGGTAAGAGATGTGGATCCTGTTTCAGCCATCTACATATGCCTATGAAAATTTCCCAGCACCATTTATTGAATAGGGATGATTTTACCTCAATACATGTTTTTGTCTGCTTTGTCAAAGATCAAATGGCAATATGATGATGAATTCTTATCTGCGTTCTCTATTCTGATCCATAGATCTGTCTCTGTTTTTGTTCTAGTACCATGCTGTATTGGTTACCATAGCCTTGTAGTATAGCTTGAAGTCTAGTAAAGCAATCTCAGCAACAACAAAACTAAATAAATGTGACCTGATCAAATTAAAAAGCTTCGGCACAGCCAAAGACACAATCAATAGAGCAAACAGACAACCTACAGAATGGGAGAAAATATTTGCATACTATACATCCAATAAAGGGCTGACAACCAGAATCTGCAAAGAACTTAAGCAAATCAACATGAAAAAAATTAAACAAGCCCATTAAAAAGTGGGCAAAAGACATGAACAGAAATTTTTCAAAAGAAGATAGATTAATGGCCAACAAGCATATGAAAATAAATGCTCAATGACTCTAATCATTAAGGGAATGCAAATCAAAATCACAATGAGATATTACCAAGCTCCAGTGAGAATGGCTTTTATCAAAAAATCCCCAAACCACAAATGCTGGTGAGGATATGAAGAGAAAGGTATACTTATACACTGTTGGTGGAACTGCAAACTAGTACAACCTCTGTGGAAAGCAGTATGGAGATACCTCAAAGAATGAAAAGTAAACCTATCACTTGATCCAGCAATCCCACTACAAGGTATTTACCCCCCTCTAAAAAAAGAGACATTTTATAAAAAAGACACATGAACTCCAATACTTATAGCAAGACAATTCACAATTGCAAAGATGTGAAATCAACCCAAATGCCCATCAATACGTGACGGGATTAATAAAATGTAGAATATGTATACATGGAACACTACTCCTCCATAAAAGAAAAATGATGATCTAGTATCTTTTCTAACAACATGGATGGAGCTGGAGGCCATTCTTCTTAGTGAAGTATAGAAAAATAACACTACATGTACTCAATACCAAATTGGAACCAATCGATCAACACGTATGTGCACATATGGAAATAAAACTCAAGTGAAATCAAGTAGGTGGGAGGGGGGAGAAGGTGATGGATAAATTCACACATAACAGATACAATGCACACATACTAACTGGCTAAAGAACAGAGTTATAACTTGGACTCAAACTGTACAAAAGCAAATTGTGTAATGAAAATGTGCGTATTACTGTATAATTTTGAAATTAAAAAAATAAAAATAAAAATTTTGTGTTCATATTCTTCTGCATTTTATCAACATAAATTATCTACTACTAATAATAATTTTATTTTTTGTTTCAAATTCTTACATATATTAGTTCATTTGTTTGGCTATAGCACTGGCAATGGTCTCTAATACAATTCAAATTAAAGAGATCATAGCAGATATCATTGTCTTAGTACAATCTAAAGGGAATAATTTCATTATTTCATCAACCAGTATGATGTTTACCATATATTTTATGTACTCTTATCATATAAAGATTCTATTGTTCTTGATTTTCCAAGTATATTTTTCTTTTTAAATTCCTAAACACATGATAAATTTCATCAGAGAATTTTCTACATCTATTTTAATGTTCGTAAATTTCTTTCTTAAAATGTTAATAGTGAAAAATCTATAAATTACATTTTAATCAATTTTGAATTCCTGATATAAAGTCAACTTGGGAAAAATATACTATCAGATTTTTATACTGTCAGATTTTTAATGTATTTGGTTTGCTAATATTTTGCTTTGAATTGAAAATATATTTTCTAGAAATAAATGGACCTATAATTTTATATTTGCCTGCAATTTTCTTTTTTGATGCTGACCTTGTCATGATTATTAGGGTTTTTAGCCTCATAAAATAATTGGAAGAATTCATTTATGTTTTTTATTATCTGAATGATTAATAAGATTTGAGAAATTTCTCCCTTTACAATATAATATTTCTGCTAGTAATGTCCTGTGAAAAATCTTTATTAGAAGAATTTAATTACAAAGTAAATAGCTTTAATCATTATATGACCATTCAAGATTTCTTTATCTTTTTGTGTCAACTTTTATAAACAATATTATTCCAGCTATTTATACATTTCTTAAGTATATATGTTTTGTTATGGATTTTTTTTCAAAATATTCTCTTATGATGATTTTAATTCTGCATGGAACTTTAGTGGTATTGAGTTTTTCATACTTAATATTTATTAAATTATACTTGTTTTCTCTTGCCTCTTTCTCACTTTCTTCCTTTTACCTATACTCCCTTTCCTGTTTTTTCTCTATCTGCCCACACTTATCAAGCAGGTTTTAGACTTATCAATTATGTTAGTCTCTTGAGAATTCACATTTAGATTCCATCTACATATAGTTTTTTGTCATCTTTATAATATCTTCCTGTATTCTCTGAGATTATGTACTATTTTTATTTAGCATGATAAGTATTTTTTGAATTGATATTTTCATTAATATTTTTATTTATTTTAACATATACATGTAAGGCTATATATTTTACACTGAATAAAATAATAGCTATAACTTTGACAGTTTTTAATTATTATTATGATTTTTAATATATTTTTTGGTTTATGGTTCACTTATAAATTATAATATGTGAACATATTCTAAGGTTAACCTTTACACTCTTGTTATTGATTTCTAGCATTCTTAAATTGTTGCCAGAAAATCTATCTACATAACTGGAATCCAATTTAGAATTCTATATTTGATATATTAGCTCATTTTTTTGTTAGATAAACTCATATTTTTATCAATTTTAATAGTCCCTCTTACAGAAAATACAGGATCTTAGATAACTCTAATTGCAATTACCCACTCATGATTTATTGTATAATGTAGTTCTACTTCTATGTATTTAAAAGCCAATACAATATTGTCAGGGTTATACTGTCAAAGATAAATCTCAATTTCTTGATAAGTTCTTTTTTATTTATTTATATTTTATTTCAGCATATTATGGGGTGTAAATGTTCAGGTTTCGTATATTGCCTTTGCCCCACACAGGTTAGAGCTTCAAGCATGTCCATCCCTAAGATGGTACGCACCACACCCATTAGGTGTAAAGATAACCCATACCCTCTTCACTCCTCCCACCTGTCCAACACCTGATGAATGTTACTACTAAATGTGCACACGTGTTGACCAGTTAATACCAATTTGAGGGTGAATGCATGTGGTGCTTATTTTTCCATTCTTGAGATACTTGACTTAGTAGAATGGGCTTCAGCTCTATTCAGGATAATACAAGAGGTGCTAGATCACCATTGGTTTCTGTGACTGAGTAGAACGCCATGGTATACATATACAGTATTTTATTAATCCACCCATATATTGATGGGCACTTGGGTTGTTTCCACATCTTTACAATTGTGAATTGTGATGGTATAAACATTTGACTGCAGATGTCTTTTTTTATGGAATGTCTTTTTATCCTTTGAGTAGATGCTCAGTAATGAGATTGCTAGATCACATTGTATTTCTACTTTTAGCACTTTGAAGTATCTCCATATTACTTCCCACAGAGGTTTTACTAGTTTGCAGTCCCACCAGCAGTGCTTGAGTGTTCCTATCTCTCTGCAACCAAGCAAACATGTATTATTTGGGGACTTTTTGGTAAAAGTCATTCTCATTGTAGGTAAATGATATTTCATTGTGGTTTTGATTTGCATTTTCCTGGTGATTAGAGGTGTTGAGCAATTTTTCATATGATTCTTGGCCATTTGTCTGTCTTCTTTTGAAAGTTTCTGTTCATATTCTTTGCCCACTTTTTAATGAGATTGTTTGATTTTTTTCTTGGTGATTTTCCTGAGTTCCATGCACATTCTAATTATCTGCCCTTTATCAGAGGTGTAGCATGCAAATGTTTTCTCCCATTCTGTAGGCTGTCTGTTTGCTGTCATGATAGTTTCCTTGGCTGTGTAGAAGATTTTTAATTTGATCAGGTACCATTTATTTATTTTGTTGTTGCTGTGATTGCCTTTGGGATCTTCTTCATAAACTTTTTCCCTAGGCTGATGTCTATAAGAGTTTTTCCAACATTTTCTTCTAGAATTCTTATAGTTTAATGCCTTAAGTTTAAGTCTGTTATCCACCATTAGTTGATTTTTGTGAGAAGTGAGAGGTATGGATTGTGTTTCGGTCTTCTACATGTGGCTATGCAATTTTTCCAGCACCATTTATTGAATAAGCATTCTTTTACCCAGTGTGTGTTTTTGTCTGCTTTGTCAAGAATTAGATGGCTAAATGAGGATGATTCTCAGAGTACAGTGAAATAAAATTAGAAATCAACTCCAACAGAAACTCCCATGTCTACACAAGGTTATGGAAACTAAACAACCTTCTGCTGAAGAATTATTGGGTTAATAGTAAATCAAAATAAATATCAAAAGAATCTTTGAACTAAATGATAAAGGAGACACAAGTTATCAAAATCTGTTGGACACAGCTAAAGCAGTCTTGAGAGGAAAATTTATATCCATATATGCCTACATCCAAAAGACAAAAGATCACAAATAAACAATCTAATGAATCATCTCAAAGAACTGGTGAAGGAGGAGCAATCCAACCCCAAACCCAGCAGAAGAAATAAATGACAAACATCAGATCAAAACTAGGTTAAATTGATAACAAAAATATATACGTAAGATTAATAAAACAAAAAGTTGGTTCTTTGAAAAAATAAACAATATTGACAGGCCTCTTACTAAATTAATGAGGAGCAGAAAAGGAAGGACTCTAATAAGCTCTATCAGGAGTTTCCAGAGAAAGCATCTGAATCTCAAACCTGTTTTCTCCCAGAAGTTTTAAAACATAATAACTTTGTTAAAGAAATAACAGCCAGGAGACTTAATTTTTTTACTCATTGGATAAACCAGGGTGATTATTTTCATCTATAGATAGAAACAGCAATCACATTCACAGCACAGGGAAATATCATATTTGAAAGGATTAATTTTTCCAATGAGAAGTCTCTGTTTATGCTTACAGTGTTTGGGAAGAAGAGATTGGAATGAAGCAAATGTTAAAGTAAACAAATGAAACTCAACAAATCTACATAAAGGCAAACAATTAGCATACTATGGAGTAAGAATGCCATTATCCCTTTTTCATTATCCTTTCCCTTTTCTTCTCTACTTCTCTCTTCTCTGGGGTCACTGATCTACTTCTAATGGGTCTTATGAGGTTCATACTACAAGACATTAGTATGAACTAAAAAGAGGGAAAAGTATGTTAATATGCTAAGAGCAAGGCAGAGTTTTCCCCTCTAAAAATGCTCAGTTACAAGGTAAGCCAAGGCTTCAAGCTAAAAAACTAAGAAAAAATATTAGTCTACAACTCAGGCTGGAAATTCTATTTTATGTAAACCCAATTTCTTATGTTTGTGCCTAAGTGACCATGAAAAATGAAGGTAAAGAAATCTCACAAGTGTTTGTAGTGGAAAAACTAAATGCAAACATGATATTATGAGATGAATTTTGAGCATATTTAAATTGAAATACCTGAAACACATTCAAATCAATATTTTGGATTTCAGTGTAGGGTTTATGGATCTAGAACTCATAGATGTAGCTGTGGAGTTATGAATTTGGGAGGCACTGGTATATAGATAATATGTGAAACTCTTCTGTTAGGCTTATAATGAAATGCTACCATGTTCATTTTGCAAAATAGATTACTACATATATGGTCTGACTACCTGAGTAGATTACAAGCTTCTTAACAACAGATCTGAGGAAACCACATGTCTACCACACTGAGTTAAGCATGTAGCAATTATCAATAAGTACTTGTTAAATTGACTTCCTTTGAAAGTAATAAGCTATTATGACCTGGGTTTGTTCGACTTCTATGGTCTCCAATGTTATCAACTATAAAATGATAGCCTCAGCTAAACACTGTTTCAAGTTCCTATCAAGCCTAAAGCTCCGATTTCATATACTGTTGGCTTGAACTATATATTTTTGTTGTTGTTTTTATTAAATGTTTGCAGATGGGCTTTCAAAAGCCCCTGATTAAGTAAAATATACTAATTGTCATTCTGGATGAGCAAAGAAGGACCTGACTTATACCCCCAAAATAGTTTTATTGTTCAAAAGTCTATGTGGCCAGGAAAACATATTTGGTTTAAGTGGTTGGTTTTCTTATTGAAAAATAGCACTATATGTTTCATCCTGTTTTATACATATGAGACAAATTCTTTTAGGTGAATTTTATAAATATGTGACTTTTAACCACTATGTCTCATAGAATAAAATATATTAATAATTGAAAATATTTCTTTTGCTTTCAGAAATGTGAAGGTTGTGCACTCAAAGGAGTTCTTTAAAGAAAATAAAGTGATTTTTCCTTATAGAAGGCAGCAGTGTGAAGATGGGCATTTGTTACTATTTGGGTACTACAGAGATTTCAAAAGGCTCCCTTCCTCTTTCATTGCTTTGCCCATAGTGCATTGACTGCCTGTGTGGTCTTATCAGGTCTCCTAACCTCTGTTTCCTCATGTCAAGATGTTGGTAATACCAAGACTAGCTCAAAAGTTTCAAATTAAGTAACATTAAAATAATATCATATGAAATTGAATATTCATGTGTATATATACATTATTAAATATATTTTCCCAAACACAGTACAGACCCTAACAAGCACTTACTAAAATGCATTTATTTATTTCCGAGTGTGATAGTCATAAAATTAAAATAAAGAGGATAAAGAAGATGCTGAGGCTCTAACATGTAGAGAAGAGGTCAAGATAAACAATTGGAATGAGACTATTTAAACTTGAGCTAACATTTCCTGTGCATTTAAGTTATGGCAGACATATAAATAAATGCTTATTAATATTGTTTTATATTATTGTGTTCAAGATATCTATCATTTTTTTACATTTCCATTTCAGAGGCTGACACATATTGTGTGGTCAATGATATATATATCACAAGATAAAACCAAAATTAGAAATACTACTATGTCCTCCCTATAACTTTTAAGATGAGAAGGAAATTTGTTAGGTAAGACAATATGAAGATAGCTGTATCTGAGGTATGTAAAATGCTCTGTATGTTCAAAGGAAGGATGTATAATGTCCAGTAATGAGAGAGAATCGAGAATTATTAGGATATTCTGGCCTTGGGAGCCCTTAGTTTAGAGAGAGGTATCTTCCCTTTGATTTATTTACTGTATAAAATGAATTGTCTCTGACTGACATGAGAAGATATTTATTTCTCAAAAGAAACCTTTACTAGTAAAAAGGATGAAATGGCAAAATTCAAATGAGAAATAAGGGAAGTTTTATCAGAATGTATTATATTTGAACTGGGTCAGCCACAGAAACTATGCTGTCATCAAATAAGTGTGTAAGGGGACCAGAGCACTATCTGGCTAGCAGTGAGGGCTGTGCACGACACACTGCATGCACTGTGCAAAGAAGGCAGCACAGGAAATGAACTAGAAATTGAGGTTGGGGAACTTCTGAAAATGACTTTACATGCCACAGAGGTGCTTGACTTTTATTATCTCTATTTAAAGGGACCATAGAGTGCCTCTTTTATAAAATAAGTACTGCCATTATATGGTTATTGGTATGCTGTAGAAAAGTAACTCTGGTTGCAATGTGAGGAATATAATAAAGATGATGTGGCTTAATGGCAAGCAACGTATTAAGTGGACATACATCCAGAGTAAAAGTAGGAAAAGAAAAGGAAGCATAAGTGAAAACAATGGCATGGGGAATGTAAGGGAAGGCAAGGTGGTGACCCCTTTGCCTTCTCAGCAAATGTAAGTAAGCCATGGAGATTCACTGATTACAGGTAGTGTTATAATACAGTAATGTTGGCAGTAGATCACAAGGAAAAGTTGCTGAGTCTGATCTAAATAAGAAGATTGGCATTAGAGAGAGAGAAGTGGAAATTATCATTGTAGAGGTGACTCTGAAAACCGGAAGAGATGACAAAATGCCCAAAATGTACAGAATCTTCATTTAGTAAAGAAAAAATAAAAACCACCTATAGAAAAGGAACTTGGCATATATAATCTATTTGATCCTCCCTCAGTGAACAAATTGAAATTGGGCATTTATTAAATGCCAGGCACTTAGGGGATAGTTGGAAGGAATGAAGAGTCAGTAAAATATATGAATAAATACAAAGAAAATAAGATAATTTTATATAGCTGTAACTGCTAAAATTAAAGATGATACAATAAGAAATTCTGCCAGTAAAGTGGAAGGTGAAGGTGGATTGCTCAGATGCAGGTATCAGCATTCCCTCACTGAAAAAGGAATATTTGACCAAAGAACACAAATAATGAAAAAGAATAAACTAGATAACTATCTAGGGATGGGTTGTCACCTGTCCAAAGGTCAAAAAGTGCAAAGATTCCAAGAGACAAGGCTTACATGTTTAAGAAATAGAGAATGTCATGGTGGCTGGAGCAGAGCATGTCAGCTCCAGAGTAGGAGAAAAACAGGTTAATGGTGAGAACATAGAGAAGTGAGAGTGGAAGTCTCTAAGATTTTAGGTGTTCTGAAGAGAGAAATCTTATACAAACACCACACCACAAGCTTTCTAGGGCACCAGCCTACACAATATTGCTCAAATTGAACAAATTTAATGCCCACAGTTAGTAACTTCAGCCAAAAGATATATCTCACAAGGGAATGAAATTGTTTTTAATGGATTTATTAACTCTTGAGATATTTTTCTACTCCATTTCCTGCCCATGGTTGTTTGTGTACACAGGTGCAGAAGGTAAAAACAAAATTAATTTAGTTACTAAAATGAAAAAAATCTCCAATAGCGACATCAGCTGGACTGCTTCTGCCATCCAACCACCAGATTGGATTAGAGTTGTGGTTAATAGAGATATTATGTGCCAAAAAGCAAAACTGAACCCAAGCTGATTCTAGAATACAAATCATAACCATCACTCTCAAAGCGTGGTCTGGATCTCTTTCTGCCATAACTGTTTCCATTTCGCTTCCTGACACCTAAACACAGATAGTCATTTGATGATGCAAGAAGATAAGCAGAATCTTTTTATGGCCTTTATATAAAAATTGACTGATTTCAAAGAGGTGAGCCAAAAAGTAAAGGTCAAAAGTCATCTTGTTCAGGAGAAAGGGTCAAGATGGTGAATGAGAAAGACTGCCAGCCAGAGTATCTCTGCAAGAAAGACTTTAGAAGAAAGTGAAAAGAAAAAAAAAATAAGCAAACATAGATTGGATGAGGGGCAGAAGGAAAGGTGCCTGAAACTATAGGAGACTCCACAGGAAGAAGTTATGGAGGAGAACTAGAAGGAGAAAGGCCCCTTAGAGGCTTGGAGACCAGTGACAAGGGTAGGTGGAGTGGAAAAATTTCCCTTACCTTGCATCTTGGACTGTTGGTGGGCTACTGAGCAGTTGGAGAGAGCTGCTAACACCAGCTCAGAGATGGCTGTGGCCAGTGAGCAGTGAGCCTCTCACAGACAGGACACCATGTCCCAGCTCCCTTGGGGCTCCTCCCAACCCATAGACCCCAGCTAATGGGAAGGTGCCATATTGCTTCATTCTCCCATTCCCCTTCCACTTCCCTACCTACAGCTGCCAAGCAAGACAATTGAGCCACCAACCATAGGCATCTGCAAGGAATAGGACCTTTCCTTTTGGGGGTCTAGAGTGGGCTGAGTGGTACTCTGACTGTGAGCTCTGAACCCACCAACCCTCCCAGGTTCTGCTGGCCTGGTGACTCCAGGAGAGCGGGGCAAATCCCAAGACAGAGAGACATCAACCCAGCTTGGGCACCTGGTGAGTGACTTGAGAACAGTACTCTTCTCCCTGGTAGGGTCGGGGATTGACCTCTGCGACTCAGGGGACAGGATTGCAGACCAGATCCTATAGACCCAGGTCTAGATCACATTGCCCAAGGGCAGAGAAGGGATATGTGTGAAGGAGTCTACTGAGGTGTGTGTGCCTTCTGGGTGAAGTCAGCATGCTTGAGTGGCAATGCTCCTCCCATATGAGGGTCGTGCTCTCAGCTCAAGCTGTGATCCTGAGCAAGAAACCTCCCGACCCACATCACAGCCAGGGGAAATACACTGGTTTGTGGTCCTGCCTGCCGGCAGAGGCCAGGGAGAAACCACAGAAGAGGGAGGGTGGAAAGGAGTGAGGCATCCTCCAGGATGCAGGTCTCAGACAGCCCATCCCCACACACAGACTTTTGGCTGAGTGGGCCCATTTCAGCACCACTATTGCAAGTTTGCCCAGAAGATGAGAACAGACCTTTGACCCCTCCTAACAGTATTTGTGGCACTTGAGGGCAGGCTCACCCAACTAAGCTCCACCCAGTCTTACTCTCCCACCTACCCCCACTGAGGTGGAGAATAAGGAAGTCCTAGGGCCCCACCCACACCAGAGGCACTAAAGTGCCTCTCCAGAGGAACAAAGGCTGGTTACAGGACAAAAAAAAAAAAAAACACTACAGCCTGCTCCTCCCTGCAAGCACCATCTATTGACAGGGAGGTCATTCTACACACCCTTTTACTGTATTTACTGACTCATCATACAAGGTGTGGTAAAATCTCACCAATTAACACCACCTACTGGCTGAGAGACTAAATAGGGCATATCATTATGCAAACAAAAATGTAAAGGTAAGAAGCAACACCTGATTCAGATGGGAAGGAATCAGCGAAAGAACTCTGGAAGTATGAAGAATCAAATAGAAACACACCCAAAGGACAATATCAGCTCTCTAGTAATGTACATCAACCGAATTCAGAACAGTAGAATGACAAAAGAATTTCAAACATGGATTGTAAGAAATCTCAATGATAAGCCAGAAAATATGGATAAGCAACAAAAAGAAACCACACATACACACACACAAAAACCCAGGATGTGGAAGATGAATTCACTAAAGAAATTGAAATATTAAAGAAAAATCAAACGTAACTTCTGAAAATGAAGAATTTAATCAAGGAATTATAAAATACAGTAGAAGGCCTCAAGAACAGGGTAGATCAAAGAGAAGAAGAATCTCAGGGATTGAAGATAACACCTTTCAATTAAATAAGTCAGCCAAAGAGATAGAACAGAGAAATAAGAAAAAAGAGCAAAGCCTACAAGAAATGTGGTATTATGTGAAGAAGCCTAATATGAGAATCATAGTCATCCCTGAGGATGAAGAAAATACATAAGGGTTGGATAAGCTATTTAAGGATGTAATAGAGAAAAATTTCCCAGGCCTTGCTAAAAATCTAGATATCCAGGTATAAGAAGCTCAAAAGACTCCTGGGAAGATTCATCACACATAGGGAGACACCACACACACAGTGATCAAACTAATGAAAATAACCACTAAAGAGGCCCTCCAACAAACTCTAAGCTGAAAGAAGCAGGTAACCCTGCAAAGGAAAACCCATCAGAATGGCAGACCTCTCAACAGAGATCTTACAAGCAATAAGAGACTGGGGCCCTATTCTCATTCTTATCAAATAGAATAATGACCAGGCGTGAATATCATAACCTGCAAAACTATGTTTCCCATATAAAAGAGAGAAAAAAATCCTTCCCAAAGGATTGCAAAAGCAAAGCAAAGATTGAAGAAATCCATCAAGACAAGTCCTACTCTCCAGGAAGTACTCAAAACAGTGTTACACATGGATCAGGAAAATAAACACTCACCAGTGTAAAATCATCCAAAAGCTAAAGGTTAAAGGCCATACCACCATAGCTCAAGAGAGAAAACAAGCAACAAATTCAACTCAACAGGATGAACAGAAATCTGCTCCACTTATCAATTCTCTCAATAAATGTGAATGGCTTCAACTGCCCACTAAAGAAATGTAGGCTTGCCTAATGGATAAATACACACATACCAAGTATCTGCTGTCTTTAGGAAACACATATAATCCACAAAGATGCATCTGGACTCAAGGGAAAGGGGTGGAAAATAATATTTCAAGCACACAGAAGCCAAAAGAAAGCTGGTGTGGCAGTTCTTATTTCAGATAACTTAGTCTTCAAATCAACAAAAATAATGAAAGACAAAGTGGGACATTATATAATGGTGAAGGATACAATTCAACAAGAAGACAATTTTAAATATTTATGCACCTAACTCAGATGCACCCAGATTTATATAGCAAATTCTACTTGATCAAAACAAAATTATAAACAGCAACACCATAATAGCCAGAGACATCAACACTCCTCTGAAGAACAGGACAGATCCAAAAAGAAAATAAACAAAGAAACAATGGATTTAAACAGAACTATGGAATCAATGGGCCTCACTGACATTTACAGAACATTCTACCTGAAAATGACTTAACATATATATATTTTATCAGCTCATGGGACATTCTCTAAGATTCACCACATCCTAGGCCACAAAACATGTCTCAAAAATTTTTAAAAATAGAAACTCTACTATGAATCCTTCTCAGACTACAGTGGAATAAAATTAGAAATCAACTCCAGCAGAAATTCTGATCTCAACACAAAGTCATGGAAACTAAACAACCTTCTGTTGAATTATTACTGTGTTAAGGAGGAAATCAAGATAAAAATCAAAAGATTCTTTGAACTAAATAATAAAAGATACACAAGTTATCAAAATCTGTGGGACACAGCTAAAGCAGGCCTGAGAGGAAAATTCATAACCATAAATGCCTACATCCAAAAGGCATAAAGATCACAAATAAACAATCTAATGAATTGTCTCAAAGAACTGGAAACAGATGAGCAAACTGAGCCCAAACCCAGCAGAAGAAAAGAAATAACAAAGATCAGAGAGTAACTAAGTGAAAGTGATGATAAAAAATTATACAGATCATTAATAAAACAAAAAATTGGTTCTTTGAAAAAATAAACAAAATTGGCATGCCTCTTGCTAAGTTAACAGGAAGCAGAAAAGAAAGGACTCTAATAAGCTCTATCAGGAATGAAAGAGGAGAAACTACAACTGATGCCACTGAAATACAAAATATCATCTATGAATACTATAAAACCCTCTATGCATATAAACTTTAAAATGTGGAGTAAGTGGACAAATGCTTAGAAACACTCAGCCTTCCTAGGCTCAATCAGAAAGAAATAGAATTTCTGAACAAATGAATATCAAGTACTGAAATTGAAGCAAAAATTAAAAAAAATCCTAAAAACAAAAGTCCTAGACTAGATGGTTTTACAACCAAATTTTACCAGACCTATAAAGAAGAACTTGTGCCTATCCCGCAAAAATTATTCCATAACATCAAGAAGGAAGGAATCCTCAACACATTGCATGAAGCCAACATCACCCTGACACCAAAACCAGTAAGGGATACAACAAAAAAAGAAAACTACAGACCAATCAGACCAATATCCCTTATGATTATAGATGCAAAAATTCTGAACAAAATCTTAGCAAACCAAATTCATGTACTTATCAAAAAAATTAATTCATCATGACCAAGTGGGTTTTATCCCAGAGATGCAGGTATGCTTCAACATATGCAAATCTATAAATGTAATTCACCACATTAATAGAAGTAAAAACAAAGACCATATGATCCTCTCAGAAGATTCAGAAAAAGCATTTGACAAAATTCAACACTCTTTTAAGATAAGAATGCTTAACAAAATAGGCATAGATGGGTCTTTCCTAAAAGTATAAAAGCCATATATGACAGACCCACAGCCAACAACATACTGAATGGGAAAAATTTGAAAGCATTCCCACTTAGAACTGGAACCAGAAAAGGTTGCCCTCTATCAACACTTCTATTCAACATAGTGCTGAAAGTTCTACCCAGAGCAATCAGACAAGAGAACGAAGTCAAGGGCATCCAATTGGGAGCAGAAGAGGTTAAAACATTCCTCATTGCTGATGATAAAATCTTATATCAACAAAACCACAAAGATGCTACCATGAGACTACTGGAATTGATAAAAAAATATTCAGCAAAACCTCAGATTATAAAATCAATGTACAGAAATCAGTAGCGTTCCTATACGCCAACAACAGTCAAACTGAGAACCAAATCAAAGATTCAATAACCTTCACAATAGCATCAAAGAAAATAAAATACCTAGGAATATATTTAACAAAAGAGGTAAGCGTCCTCTACAGGGGGAACTACAAAATACTAATAAAGGAAGTAGAAGAGGACCTAAATAGGTGGTAAATAATACTATGCTCACGGGTTGACAGAATCAATGTTATTAAAATGTCTATACTACCCAAAGTGATCTACAGATTCAATGCAATGCCTATTAAAATACCAACAATGTTTTTCACAGATCTAAGAAAAATAATTTTATGTTTCATATGGAACCAGAGAAGTGCCTATATAGAAAAGCAACCTTAAGCAAAAAAGAACAAATTGGGAGGCATCACTTTACCAAACTTCAAGCTATACTACAAGGTTATAGTAATTAAAACAAGATGGTAATCGCACATGAACAGAGGCATAGACCAATGAAAGAGAACTGAGAACCAAGATATAAAACTATCCTCGTATAGCCATCTAATCTTTGACAAAACAGACAAAAACATACACTGGAGAATAGGATCCTTGTTCGATAAACAATTCTGGGAAAATTGGATAGCCACATGAAGAACACTGAAATAGGATCCACACCTTTCACCACTCACTAAAATCAACTCACAGTGGATAACAGACTTAAAATTAAGGCATGGAACTATAAGAATTCTAGAAGAAAATGTTGGAAAAACTCTTATAGGCTTCAGCTTAGGCAAATAATTTATGAAGAAGAGCCCAGAGACTATCAAGGCAACAACAAAAATAAGTAAATGGGACCTGATCAAATTAAAAGCTTCTGCGCAATCAAGAAAACTATCAAGAGTGCAAGTAGACAACCTATAGAATGAGAGAAAATTTTCACATGCTACACATTCAATAAAGGGCTGATAACCAGAATCTATATAGAATTCAGGAAAATCAGTAAAAAAAATCAAACAATCCTTTCAAAAAGTGGGCAAAGGACATGAACAGAAATGTTTCAAAGGAAGATAGACTAATGGCCAACAAACATATGAAAAAATGCTCAACATCTCTAATCATCAGGGAAATGCAAATCAAAACCATAATGTGATATCACTTAACTTCAGTGAGAATGGCCTTTGTCCAAAAGTCCCCAAACAATAAATGTTGGTGTGTATGTGGAGGGATAGGAACACTCCTACACTGCCTGTTGGACTGCAAACAAGTACAGCCTCTGGAAAGTAACATGGAGATACCTCAAGGAGCTAAAAGTAGAACTAGCATTTAATCCAGCAATCCCATTTCTGGGCATCTACCCAAAAGAACAAAAGACATTCTATAAAAAAAGGCATCTTCACTACAATGTTTATAGCAGCAGAATTAATAATTGCAATGATGTGGAAACAACCCAAGTGCCCATCAGTACATGAGTGGATTAATAAAATGTGATATATATATATATATATATATATACCATGGAGTTCTACTCAGTCACAGAAACCAATGGTGATCTAGCACCTCTTGTATTATCCTGGATAGAGCTGGAACCCATTCTACTAAATGAAGTGTCACAAGAATGAAAAAAACAAGCATCACTTGTACTCATCATAAAATTGGTGTTAACTGATCAACACTTAAGTGCATATATAGCAACAACATTCATTGGTTGTTGGGCAGATGGGAGGGGGGAGGTGGGGATGAGTGCATATATACCTAATAGGTGTGGTGGGTACCATCTTAGGGATGGACATGCTTAAAGTTCTGACTCAGGTGGAGCAAAGATAATATGGGGGCACCTAAACACTTGTGCCCCCATAATATATTTTAATAAAAAAATTAAAAAACAAACAAACAAAAAAGTCATCCTGTTGAAATGCAAAGGAAATTTTAGGGCCATCTAAACTTCCCTGAGTCAACACACTGTCAAAATTGGCTGTCAATAAATTTTATTTCAATATAAGTGTTTTAACTTCTTTTAGAGTGTCTCTTTGCCATTGTCACTGTGTATTTATTTCTAAATTTCCCTGGCTTTTCACTTATTGTAAATATAGAAGTCTGTCTATACCTTTGGAACTGCAGAATTTTTTCCCATGACTAGCATTGAGCAGGCATTTAAGAATTTTATGACTTTAATATACACAAGTAGCAGGAATGTAAAGTAACAAAGAAAACACTAATGCACCAAGTATAATTTCCCATTAAATTCTCATCAATTTCTCATACTAAAACCTTTATTTTAACCTAAATCTCATTTTAACATCATTATCTCTCTTTCTTTTCTTTTTAATTTCAAAATTTTATGGGAATACAAATGTTTAGGTTACCTATATTGCTTTTGCATCACCTGAGTCATAGCTGCAAGCATGCCACCCCCAGACAGTGCACGCCACACCCATTAGGTGTGCTTTAACCCATCCTCTCCTCCCCCATCTGCCCAATGCCTTATGAATTTTACTTCCATATGTGTACATATTGTTGATTAATTAGTACCAATTTGATAGTGAGTACATATGGTACTTGTTTCTCCCTTATCGCAATACTTCACTTCAAAGAATGGGCTCCAGCTCCATCTGAGATAATACAAGAGGTTCAGCATTGCTTTTATTGGCTGAATAGTACTCCATTGTATAAATATACCATATTTTATTAATACACTCATGTACTGATGGCCACTTTGGTTGCTTCCACATCTTTATAATTGTGAATTGTGCTGTTATAAACATTCAAGTGCAAATGTCTTTAATATACAGTGACTTTTTTTCCATCACCTAGATGCCTAGTAGTGGGATTGCTGGATCAAATGGTAGTTCTACCTGTAGTACTTTGAGATATTTCTACATTACTTTCCATAGTGTTTGCAGTCCTATTTTGCAGTCCTACCAGCAGTGTATGAGTGTTTCTATCTTTCTACATGCACACCAACATCTATTGTTTTGGGACTTGCTTTTTTTTTTATTTCATCATATTATGTGGGTACAAATATTGTTAAGGTTACATATATTGCCCTTGCCACCCCTCCCCCCAAAGTCAGAGCTTCTAGCATTTCCATCCTCCAGGTGGTGCGCATCACACTCATTATGGTAAGTATACACCCATCTCCTCCTCCCCCCTCCCACCTGCCCGACACCCACTAAATGTTTCTCTTTTTTTTGACATTTTGGTTACATTTTATATCTTTGCCTCTCCCTGGGAAGAGTTAGAGGTAATCCCTTCCCCTTCACAATGCTCACCACATCTCTAAGATGTGGATCAACCCCCTCCCCAATCCCTGGTGAACACTACCACCATTTGAGCACCATAGTTTTAATCAGTCAGTACCAATTTGATGGTGAATACTTGTGGAGCACATTTTCCTGATCTTGTGTCACCTTACTTTGGATAATGAGCTTAAGTTTAATCCAGAATAGTATAAGTGGTACTAGCTCGCTGTCATTTCTTAGACTTGAGTAATATTCCATTGTGAACATATACCAAATTTTAATTATCCATTCATGAATTGATGGGCACTTGGGTTGTTTCCATGACTGTGCAATCATGAATTGTGCTGTCATAAACATTCGGGTGCAGATGTCTTTGTAATAGAATGTCTTACGCCCTTTTGGGTAGATGCCCAACAGTGCTATTGTTGGGTCAAATGGTATTTCTATTTCTAGCTGTTTGAGGTATCCCCAAATTCTTTTCCACAAAAGTTGCACTAATTTGCGGTCCCACCAGCAGTGTAAGATTGGTACTGTCTCTCCACATCCTTGTCAGCATTTGTTGTTTTGGGATTTCTTGATATAGGCCATTCTTACTGGGGTTAGGTGGTATCTCATTGTGGTTTTGGTTTGCATTTCTCTAATGATTACATATAAAAGTATGCTCAACATCTCTAATCATTAGGGATTTGTTTTTAAAAGCCATTCTCATTGGAGTTAAGTAATATCTTATTGTGGTTTTGATTTGCATTTCCCTGTTGATTAGAGATATTGAGCATTTTTTCATGTTTGTTGGCCATTAGTCTATCTTTTGAAAAGGTTTTGTTCATATCTTTTATCCACTTTTTAATAGGGTTATTTGATTTTTTTCTTACTGATTTTCTTTAGTTCTATATAGATTTTTGCTAGCTATTAGCCCTTTGTAAGATGTATAACATGTAAATATTTCTCCCATTCTGTATGTTATCTATTCATTCTAGTGATAATTTCTTTGGCTGTGCAAAAGCTTTTTAATTTGATCAAGTACCATTTACTTATTTTTACTGTTGCTCTGATTGTTTGGGGGATCTTTTTCATCAATTCTTTCCCTAGGCTGATCTCTATAAAAGTTTTTCCAACATTTCTTCTAGAACTCTTGGGGTTTTCTTCCTTAGGTTTAGGTTTAACATCATTATATATCTCAAAAATATTGTATAGTATACTTAACTAGTATACTATAACATTGCTGTTAAATAGGTAGTTGTTCTTACTTTTTCTCTAACAAATAATGGCATAAGAGGGAGTCTGAAAACTGTTTTGGTGAAAGGCCAGATAGCAACTTTGTTTGCCATATTGTCTCTGTCCCATTCAACTCCTTAGTTATAACACAAAAATTGCAATAAACAATACATAAAAAACCTATCTTCTCATAATTTTTATGGGCTGTCTTCCTATAAAATTTTATTTTAAAAAATACTGCAGGACAGATTTGGCCCATGATCAGTAGTAGTCGGCCATCCCCTGGTTTATGGCAAATTATTACCCCACATATGTTGAATTACTGTTGAAGTATCTCAAAGTGTTAATTAGAGAATGCAATAATTTTAATTTTTTGCTATATGTTACCAAATTTCTTTCAATATCTATAATATTCAAAAGTAACACATATGTGTGGCCATCACTTCAAATTCTCATAAGTCTATCAGTACATTAATAAAATTACATATGCATGTATTTACATATACTCATATGTACATATATACATACTTCATTTTTGTTTCTGTGAAAACAATCATATTTTATCTTGTAAGCTCTGTGAGCAATTACTATTCTTTTTAATGAAATTCTAACTTATTTACAAGCATATCTCAGATGTATTGGGGTTTTGTTTCCAGACCACTACAATGAAGCAAATATCACAATAAAGTAAGTCACACAATTTGGTCTCTAAGTACATACAAAGTTATTTTTATACTATACTGTAATCAATTCAGTGTGTAGTAACATTACATATAATATAAATGTATTTTAATTGAAAATACTTTCTTGCTAAAAATGCTAATGATCATCTGAGTCTTCAGTGAGTCATAATCATTTCACTGCTAGAGGGTCTTGCCTCAATTTTGATGGCTGCTGACTGATCAGGGTCATGGTTAATGAAGGTTGAGACAGTATGGCAATTTATTTTCTTGCATCAGGTAGCAGCAAGACACTTAATATCACTTGTAAATGTCTGCTGAATTATATTATCAACACTGTATATGGCAATTTTTAAAAATGAGACAATGAAGTTTATCTCATTGACTGACTCTTCCTTTCATGAATGATTTCTCTGTACCATAGAATGTTGTCTGATTTAGCATTTAATCCACAGTAGAACTTCTTCCAAAACTGGAGGCAATCTTCTCAAATTCTGCAGCTGATTTATCAACTAGGTTTATGTAATAGTCTAAATCCTTTGTTGTCATTTCAAAAATATTCATAGCATATTCCCTGGAAGTGAATTGCATCCAAAGAAACTACTTTCTTCATCCTATGAGCTTTTACCATGAAATTGTAGCAATTCAGTCACATCAACAAGGTCCACCTCTAATTCTAGTTTTCTTATTATTTCTACTATATCTTTGGAACTTCCTCCACTCATAAATTATCTTAACTAAATCTTCTGAATAACTTGCTGCAGCTTCTACATCAACATGTGCTCCTCTACTTCATACTTTTATGTTATGGTGATGGCTTCTTTCCTTAAACCTCATGAGCCAACCTCTGCTGGCTTCGAACTTTTTTCTGAAGTTTCCTCACTTTTGTCAGGCTTCAAAGAATTTAAGAGTTAGGACTTTGCTCTGGATTAGGCTTGGGCTTGGGAGAATATTGTGGTTGGTTTGCTCTTCAATGTAGACCATACAAACTTTCTTTACATCAGAAGAAAGGCTGTTTTGCTTCCATATCATTTATGTGTTCGCCAGAGTTGTGCTTTTAATTTCTTCAAGAAATTTTTCTTTGCATTCATAACTTGACTAACTGGCACAAGAAGCAGAGATTTCAGTTTATATCTGTTTTGACATGCCTTCTCATTAAGCTTAATTATTTCTAGCTTTTGACTTAAATTTGAGAGACTTGCAGCTCCTCCTTTCAATCGACACTTACTGGTATTGTAGAGTTACTAATTGCCCTAATTTTAATATTGTTGTTCCTTAGGGAGTAGGGGGAAGTTTATGGAGAGGGAGAGAGAGGGGGGAACAGATGGTTGGTGAGCAGTCAGAACACATACAATGTTTCTTAATTATTAGGTTATTCAGTATTAAATGTTTGACTTCCTTTAGTACTAAGTTTGACAGTTAGTATCTGTGACATTTCACTTTGACACTTCTTCCTTTGTTTTAATTGTAAAGGTACATCCTCATTCTTTCAAAGGCATGTTTTGACTTGTGATTATCTTTCAAAATTTTTAGAAGGAATTTTGTACAACTATAAATAAGGCACAAATCTGTATTACTTTAAAATATGAGTTCAGTCATGTAAAAACAATATAACATAGCTCAAATTATCAACAAAGTGTTTGGGAAGGAGATGGCTAATGAAAACACAGTATGTCAATGGTTTAAATAGTTACATTCTGGTAATTTTAATCTTAAAAATGAGACATATGGATAATGATTAACTAAAAACTATAGTGGAAGTGAATTCATCTTAACTTATGCATAAATTCACAACAAGGTTTGATGTTACTATTCCAACAGTATTAGAATACTTAAAACAATCAACAAGGTAAAGAAACTGTATAGATGGGTAGTGCATAAATTAAACAAATGACAAAAGAAAAATCATATTGAAACTAGCCTTTCTTTGCTGTCATGACATAAAGATGAACCATTTTTAGAATGTATTTCTATATGTGATTAAAAAAATAGATTTTTTTGACAACCACAAACATTCAGCACAATAACTGAATAAAGTGCTGTAACACAGCCCAAAAGCAAATATTCTTCAAAAAAATTAATGGTTTGGTTGTCCGGCCCTGGTATTATCCACTACAGCTTCATACAACTTGGTCAATCCATTGCAGCAGATGTCTAGTGCAACCAATTGGATAAAATGAAGAGGGTGCTTGTGATAAAGCAGCTAAGACTGATCAAGATAGACAGGCTAATCTTCTCACAAACAATCCTGGACCACATGTCACATAAACAATGCTGCTCAAACTACAGAGGCTGGACTTAGAAACTCTCTGTCACCCACTGTATTCACCAGACCTTACACCAACTGACTACCACTACTTCCAGACTTTGGAATATTTCTTACAAGAAAAGATATTCGATTGCTCAATAAGCTGTGAAAAACACCTTTCACAGTTTCATCACCACTTGCTTTCCAGGTTTCTTCACTGCTGGCATAAACAAGCTACTATTAACTGTATGGATAATTTAGACACATACTTTGATTAATTGTACTGCTTCTTCTTTGAGATATAATAAACTACACTTTTGATTCAAAGTCAGACATTTCATATTTGATGACCTAAATAAGTTTGCCATCATAAGCTGGCAAGCAACTTATATGAAACTTAACTTCAAACACATAAAAAACCCAGTTCCTATATAACTCACCCTCTTTATGTTAGAGGACACAAATTACATTTGTATACATTGTGTGCTTAATGACATTGATCAATATTTTTTTGCATTTTTCTTTTAAATTTTGAAAAATTAAAATAAGTGAAATTACAAACCACAATTTTAATAGTATTGGCTTTTATGTTTGCCCATTTATTTCCCTTTACTGGAGATCTTCATATCTTTATATAGCAATGAATTACTGTCTAATTAACTATCTCTTAACCTGAAGACGTCCCTTCAGCATTTCTTGTAGGGAAGGTGTTGGAGTTGTAGACTTTCTCAGGTTTTGTGTTTTCCAAAATGTCTATTTCATCCTCATTTTTGAAAAACAGTTTTGCCAAGTACGTAATACTCAGTTGACTCTTTAATTTTTTTTTTTTTAATCACTTTAATAGTGTCATCCAACTGCCTTCTGTTATCTAAGTTTACTGGCAAGAAATTAGCTGGTAATCCTATTAAGGATCCCTCATCTGTGACAAGTTGCTTTTCTCTTGTTGTTTGTAAGATTCTCTTTTCTTTATCTTTCAACAATTTAATTATAATATGTTTCATTGTAGATCTCTTTGGGTTTATTCTAATTGAAGTTTGTTTTGTGACTTGAATTTGTACACCCGTAATTTTCATCAAATCTGGATTAGTTTTGGCCATTATTCTTCAAATAATCTCTCCATTTTCTCTCTCTTCTACTTTGGGGATTCCCAATAACATGAATTTGTCTACTTGATGGTGCCTCAGATCCTCAGATGTATCTTATACTCTGTTCACTTTTCTTCATTTTCTTTTCTTTCTTTCTTTTTCCTTTTAATTTAATCTGGGGGTACAAATATTGTTAAAGTTACATATATTGCCCTTGCCATCCCTCCCCTCCCCCCTGCCGCCATGTCAGTGCTTCAAGCGTGTCCATCCTCTAGGTGGTGTACATCGCACTCATTATGTAAGTATATGTCCATCTCCCCTTCCCCCCCTCCCGCCTGCCCCCTACCCAATAAATTTTCTTTTGACATTTTGGTTACATTTTATATCTTTGCCTCTCCCTAAGAAGGGTCAGAGGTATGCCCTTCCCCTTCACAATGCTCACCACATCCCTAAGATGTGGTCTCCTCACCTCCCTGAGAATCCCTGGTGAGCACTACCACCATTTGAGCACCATAGTTTTAATTAATCAGTACCAATTTGATGGCGAGTACATGTGGAGCCCATTTTCCTGATCTTGTGTCACCTCACTTTGGATAACGGGCTTAAGCTTAATCCAGAATAGTATAAACAGTGCTAGCTCACTGTCTGTTTCTTAGAATTGAGTAATATTCCATTGTGAGCATATACCAAATTTCGATCATCCACTCATGAATTGATGGGCATTTGGGTTGTTTCCATGATCTTGCAATAGTGAATTGTGCTGCCACAAACATTCGGGTGCAGATGTGGAAAAGAATTTGGAGAAACCTCAAACAGCTAGAAATAGAAATACCATTCAACTCAGCAATAGCATTGTTAGGCATCTACTCTAAAGAGAATAAGACATTCTATTATAATGACATCTGCACTCTTTTCTTTCTTTTCCCAAACTTAAAAATTTCAATTTTCCTATATTCAGGTTCACTGATTCTTTCTTCTGCTTATTCAAATCTACTCTTGAACCTCACCAGTGTTTTTTAGTATTTTATTTGAAGATGATTATGATGATGATGTTAATTGTTGTAGTTTTAAGCTGTTGGAAAAGGGAGTTGCAAGTATAGAAAGTATAGTAGTAGAATGTACCCTATGTTTTTGAGTTGGAATCCTGCACCTGGTTTTTTGCTTCTGAATACTGTTATACCAGTCTACACTAAAAAGACACAGTACCTTGGAGAAAAGGCTTTTTTAGAGACTGGAGCAAAAAAAAAAAAAAAAAATACAAGAAGACATTGAAAGATCTTGTTGCTCCAGAAAGCAAGGAAATGTCTTTGGCATAATAAGAATATAATAAAATACAGGAGCCAAATGTTGAACAATTTGAGTCTTAATGAAACAATGATAATAATGGATTATAACCCATTGAATAAACTGGAAGTCAAGGATTTAATATATGTTCACTTATAGAATTTATTGGTTATCAATTAGTCAGGTAAGAACAGGAAGCACTTACATTAATAATAAAACATTAATTAATCAATATAAAAGGAATAATATAGTTAGAAAATCATTTACATACTCTCTAAGTATCCCTTAAACACTTAATAATTTCAAGGAAAATAATAGTAAATTTAAAGTGGAGAAAATGGATAGGGATTCCATAAAGTGATAAATGTTATATCCACCAGTACTGAAACAAATTAACATCACATGTCTTCTAATATAATGCACTGAAAAAAACAAAACATCACTCTTGTAGTTTTCTTGCCAACATACATAGTTTGAACCTAAATATAAGATGATATTAGACAAACTCAACCTGAAGGGTGACATACAAAATAATTTTCATGTATTAAAATATTACTAATACAAAAGAGATTAAAGAATTATCTCAATTATATGTAATGTGTGATTCTATATTAGTTCCTAATTCAGGAAAATGGAGATAGTAAATAAAATTTTTAGATAACAAATTTGATTATAGACTATGATTTAGACAATAATAAGGTATCAATGTTAAATAACCTGACCTTGATTACTGTACTGTGGATCTGTAAGAAAATGATATTGTTCATAAAATATATGTGCTAAAGTTTTAAGTGTAGAAAAAGTAACATACTGATTTTTCAAAATTCAAGAGATTTATCAGTTTGCATTAGTTAAAGGATACCTTTGGAATATTGATGATAGGAAAACAAATATTTAGTTAGAGGAACAAAATTAATACAACTTGCAGAAGATTAAATTTCATTAAAATTTTAAAGACGTGTGAACTCATGATAGGAAATACTGTAAGACTGAAATGTTAACATTCTGACATACATATGCATATTTATGTTTCGTAGCCTGGATACTTATCTGGTATGTAACACTAGTAATGTTAAGTAACCTCTTAAATCAACATGAATGCAGTCACTCCTTAGAAAAATATAGACAATTATTTTAGAAAATGAATTTTGTGAAAATCATGAATCCAACTCAAAGCAAAAGTCCATATGATTGACTGTCCCAAACTAAATTAAAGAAAAAAAATTGACATGATTCCATACATATATCTTTTAATTAAAAAGTTTCCTTATTAGTATGTATATGCATGTCATACACACATATCCATGTGTGTGTGTATTTTTATGTATATATGCCTTGAAAATTAATTTCTTGAAAGAAGCCATACAAACTGGACAAACACTGTCATCTCTATGAGTAAAATAATAAAAAAATTAATTTCTTCTTTACATTTTTAAGTATTTTTTACTAATTGAGGAGTATGGAAGTTGTGCCTCTTTCTCATCAGTAAAAACATAAACTCACCTTATTGGAAAATTTCATATAAACAGTGAATCAACTGAAAATAATATGAACACAACTTTTTTTCTTAGAAAGAGACAGCTGTGGAAAATGAAAAGCTGATTGAGATTTTTCATGTTTGTTTTCTCTTCTACTATATGGAAAAGGTATGAAAAAAACTTAAAAAGGTTTACAGATCTCTGACCTTTGTTTACCTTGTAAAAACCGTGAACCTACTTTTAATGGGAAGAAATAAAGGTTAGGGGAAGTTAATGCTGATCTGAAGCTATATAACCTGGACTTGAATACATGCACTGGTCAAATTTTGGGTATCTAGTCTAGGAGAAGGAAAACAAAAATGTTATTTTAAATGCTTAGTATATTAGTTACATTATCTAATATCAATCTGATCCATAAGCTAATGAGATAGATATTACTCCCTCCATGTTTTTTAATTTATTAATTTTTTGTTGTTGGTTCAATAGATTTAGAGGGTATACATGTTCTTTGTTACATGAAGGAATGATATAATGTTGACATCAGGACTTTTAGTATACCCATCACCAAAAAAGTATACTAAATTGTGTACCTGATAGGTAATATTTTATCTCTCACTCTCCTCTTACCATCCCCCCTTCTTAGTTTTCAATGTCTATTAGACCACTTTATTAATATATATACCCATAATTTAGCTCTCACTTATAAGTGAGAACATGTGATATTTGTTTTTCCATTCCTGAGAAACTTGATTCAGGATAACGGTTTCCAGTTCCATCCAAGTTGCTGCAAAAAACATTATTTAATTTATTTTTATGGCTGAGTAGTACTCCATGGTATATATACACCACATTTTCTTTATCCACTCATCATTTGATGGGCACTTAGGTTGATTCCATATCTTTGCAATTATGAATTGTGCTGCCATAAACATTTGGGTGCAGGTGTATGATTTAATAACTTCTTTCCCTTTGGACTACATTCATTTTAGAAATAAGGAAACTCAGGGTAAAGAGTCTAATTTTTCCCACGTTAAACAGCTAGGAAGTAGTAAAGTCATAATTTATATTCATGTTTTTTATATGCCAGAGTTTTTCCTATTTCTTCCCTTTTATACTCCACACTTTTGCTCATTATAAAAATTACAACTTTCATATTTTAGAACACTTCAAGAACAAAAAAAATTATCAAGAAGAAAATTTAAAGCACAAAAATATCATATGCATGATAACATTCTATGTATGAATTATAGAGAATTAAATCAAAGCCTATATTCTCTATTATTTCAATTTATATTACATCTAAAAACATTTTACCTTATTTTTGTATATTAAGGTTTCATAGTATTTTTCGATGGATTTTTTTGAGAAATTTTTCAAATATTTTGGATATTAATTCTTTGCCATTTATATATGTTGGAAATATGTTTCTCCAACTTATCCATTGTTGTTTGTTAATTCAATGTATAAATTTTAATATAATAATTTCAGCCAATTGTAGCATTTTTATTCTATTTTGGTAAAATTTCCATCTTCATTCTAAGATCACTAATATATTCTCCTAAATTTTATATTTGTTTTTATTTTCTTAGGATTATGAATTAGAGTACAGTTCTTATATTCAAATTGTTCTGTAAACAACTTTATATTTATGAATAGAATAGTTGTGTTTTATCAATTGCATAATCAATGATACTCAATTTTATTGAAAAAAACATTCTTTCTCCAATATATTTGAAATGGCATATTTTCATATAATGCCAATTTTTTGGCTATACTATTACTGTATTGCATTCATATCTGGTAATTTATACTGTGGCTTCTTCTGCTAGTAAAAATGCTACCACATTAGCTATCTTTAAAATTGCCATTAACTACTCTCAGATGGTTTTCTCATTCATGTGAAGTTTAGGATCAGCGTGTAAAGTACCATGAAAAACCATGTTTGAATTTTGATTGAGATTATATTAGTGTTGTTACACTTAGGATTTACATATTACTGATTACATTAAATTTATTGATTAATTAGGAGAATTATTTTTTCTAAGATAGACCTCTTTCTTTAAATGATATATTACCCAATTTTGTCAATAGTTAAAACTTCTACAAATATTTACAGCAAAGATATTAATACCAATATCTCTAGTGCCAAGGGAAAAATAGGAAAAAACAGAAGGCTTTCAAAAAATATTGTGTATACTATGTATATGTGTATTATCTTCAAATTCATAGTCTTTTTCCTTAAATAATGCCAGTCAAATAAGTCTTTCAACAAAAGGTTTTGCAGCTTCATGATCTCTAATCTATATATTTTTATTTGCCATTGCATATAGATTTTTACTATTTCTGACCTTTAGTATACATTTTCTACAATTTAATTCTGATTTAAAACATAATTTCTAGTTATATATTCTATTAATCTCTGCTAACATATAAGGAAATAATTGAAGTTTTTATGCTGATTGATATCTATATTAAAATATATCATTATTATATGTGCTAATAGTATGGTCAACTCATTAATTTTTATGGCTTTTTGATAATAAAAATAAAAATAGAAAGCATTCTGGACTTCTAGTTCCAGAATGGAACTAGATGGCAACAGAGAAGCAAGCTGCCTTCATCCTCTCTTCACTCACAGAAACTAAAAATGAATTCAGAGAACTAAGATTATCATTAGAAATATCTCAGAACTCAAATATGAGGATGAAACAGTTCCCAGGACCAGAAAGAAGTGGAAAAAAATCTGAGCAAATGATAAGAGTATTGGACTTTTACAACCAAAATGCCACTTCCCCAATTTCCCTGGCACCAAGCATGTGATAAACTTCTCCTTGACTCATGCTTTCTGGCTTTTTTTTTTTTTTTTTTTTTTTTTTTGAGACAGAGTCTCACTCCATTGACTTGAGTAGAGTGCTGTGGCATCAGTCTAGCTCACAGCAACCTCAGACACCTGGGCTCAAGCAATCCTCTTGCTTCAAGCAATCCTTCCTACTTCTCAAGTAACTGAGGCTACAGGTGTGTACCGTAATGCCCACCTAATTTTTCTATTTTTAGTAAAGATAGGGTCTCACTCTTGCTCAGGCTGATACAGAACTTCTGAGCTCAAGCAATCCTCTCGCCTTGGTGGCTTCCTATAGTGTTAAGATTATAGGCATGAGCCACCCACCCGCCCTGACTCATAGTTTCTACACTGGAAAAAAGTGAGATCAAGATGGACAACCAGCCCCTGGCAGGAGATCTATCCCTGCCTCAACCCACTGGAAGCATCAGGAGTACCTGAAGGGAGAAATATTCCTGAAGATAGCAAGAGACAAAAAGAGGAGGTTAGACTACCATCCCCAGCACTGGAAACTCTGCTTTGAAACTTGATCAAAGGAGACACCAAATAAGAGGGATTCTTCAACAGCACCATACTGTAAGAAGTTTGTGCTACAGGGCCAATGTGCATAAATCCTTAGGTAGCCTTACCACACTACCAACATATTCCCTTTGGAAGCTCTCCTATTTGGGTCAGATGGCACTCTCAGTGTTTATTAGAACCAAGACAAATTCAAGTTTAAGTCACTTCCTATGCTGAAAAAAGCCAGTGACATAGTGGGGGGGGGGGGAAGAAATTCAGCAGGTAAATTACAAAATATATCTAAATGAACATATCCAATAAAAAACAAAACAATCCATACAGAAAACCTGAAATAAATAATTAATCCTTGAATGCCAAGACATAGATGTGCATATATACAAGAAACAACAGCAGGTGAGGAGCCCTGATCCCCTCAAATAGACAAAGCAAGAAACCAGAGACTGAGTCTAATGAGATTGTGATATGTGAACTCTCTGACCAAAATTGTCAGAAAAGAGCAGTAGTTTGACCTCTTCTGCCCCCATTTAAATGCCTTTAATTTCCTTCTCTTTTCTGATTGCTCTAAGACTTCTAGCACTATGTTGAATAGAAGGGGTGATAGAGGGCAACCTTGTCTACTTCCAGTTCTAAGTGGGAATGCTTTCAATGTTTTCCCATTCAGTATGATATTAGCTGTGGTTTTGTCATATATGGCTTTTATCATTTTTTAGGTAAGTTCCACCTATGCCTATTTTGTTAAGTGTTCTTACCATAAAAGGGTGCTGAATTTTGTCAAATGCCTTTTCTGCATCTATTGAGAGGATCATATGGTCTTTGTTTTTACTACTATTTATGTGATAAATTACATTTACAGATTTGCATATGTTGAACTATCCCTTAAACTCTGGGATGAAGCCCACTTGGTCATGATGGATTATTTATTTTGATAAGAACCTGAATTTGGTTAGCTAGAATTTTGTTGAGAATTTTTGCATCTATATTCATAAGGGATATTTATCTGTTGTTTTATTGTTGCCTTCTTTTTATGGTTTGAGTATCAGGGTGATGTTGGCTTCATAAAATATGTTAGGGAGCATTCCTTCTTTCTCAATATCGTGGAATAATTTCTGCAAGATAGGCACCAATTCTTCTTTATAGGTCTGGTAGAATTCAGATGTGAACACATCTTGTCTAGGACTTTTTTCAGAAGGTTTTTTTATTGCTGCTTCAATTTTGGTACTTGATATTGGTCTGTTCAGGAATTATATTTCTTTCTGATTAGGCCTATGGAGGATGTGTGTTTCTAAGAAATTCCAAAAGCAATATATGTAACCTAAACATCTGTATTCCTGTAATATGCAGCAATAAAAAATATTAAAAATAAATAAAAATTAAAAAAATCAGAAAGATATCCATATTTTTACATTGGGTAAATCAATATTGTTAAAATGACAGTACGGTCCAAAGCAATTTATAAATTTAATGCAATACCTACTAAAATATCAATGTTATTCTTCACAGAGATAGAAAAACAATCATAATTTATATGGAAGCACAAAAGACCCAGAATAACCAAAGCAATCCTGAGCAAAAAGAGCAAAGGCAGAAGCATCAAACTATATGACTTCAAAATATACTGCAAAGCTATATTAACCAAATCAGCATGGCACTTGCATCAAAGCAGATACATAGACCAATGGAACAGAATGGGAAACCCAGATGTAAATCCATGATTATAGAGCCAAACCACTTTTTAAAAAGACACTAAAAGCATATGGTAGGAAAGGATTGTCCTTTCAACTATATACCCATATGCAGAAAATGAAACTAGACCTCTTTTTCTCACCTTATTGAAAAGTCAAATAAATGTGGATTAAAGACTTACATCTAAAACCTGACATAATGAAACTAGTAGAAGAAAACACTGGGATAGAAAACACTCTAGGATATTTGCATTGGCTAGGAATTTTGTGTAAGGCCTCAAAAGCACAAGCTTCCAAAGCAAAAATAGGCAAATAGGATTACATGAAGATACATTTTTTCTGCACAGCATACCAGGAACAAAGTAAAGAGACAGCACACAGAATCAGAGACAATATTTGCAAACCATGCTTCTGACAAGATATTAGTAACTAGATTATGTAAGGAGGTCAATAAGTCAATATAAAAATAATCCACGTAAAAAATGCACAAAAGATCTGAAAGCCTATTAAAGAAGACATACAATGGACAACTGGTATTTGAAAAAAAAATGCTCAGCATCACTAATCATCAGACAAATGCAAAGCAAGACTACAGTGAATTATTTTCTCATCTTAGTTAAAATTGCTCTCATGAAAAAGGAAGTAAGAGATGTTGTTAGGGAAGTGAAGAAAGGGGAACCCTTACATACTGCTGATGGGAATGTAAATTAGTATAGCCATTATGGAAAATAGTATGGATTTTCCTCAAAAAACCTAAAAATAGAACAACAATATGATCCAGCAATTCCACTACTACATATATGTTCAAAAGAATGCAATCAGTATATTGAAAAGATATCTGCACTCCCATGTTCATTGCATCACTATGAATGTTGGAAATACTCTTCTAGACGTTGGCATAGACAAAGAATTTATGAAGAACTCCAACCTCTATGGAAAGCAATACGGAGATGCCTTAAAGTGATACAAGTAGATCTACCATTGATCCAGCAATCCCATTACTGGGCATTTACCCAAAAGATCAAATGACACTATACAAAAGGAAACCTGCACTTGAACGTTTATAGCAGCACAATTCACAATTGCAAAGCTGTGGAAACAACTCAAGTGCCCATCAATTCATGAGTGGATTAATAAAATGTGGTATATGTATACCATGGAGTACTATTCAGCTCTAAGAAACAACGGTGATAAAGCACATCTTGTATTTTCCTGGATAGAGCTGGAACCCATACAACTAAGTGAAGTATCCAAGAATGGAAAAACAAACATCACATATACTCACCAGCAAATTGGTATTAACTGATCAGCATCTAAGTGGACACATAGGAACTGCATTAATTGAGTATTGGGTGGGAGGCAGGGAGGAGGAGGGGGTGGGTATATACATACATAGTGAGTGAGAGGTGCACCATCTAGGGGATGGTCACACTTGAAGCTCAGACTTGTGGGTGGAGGGGGGTCAAGGGCATTATTTGAAACCTTAAAATTTGTACCCCCCTAATATGCTGAAATTAAAAAAAAATTATGAAGAAGACCCCAAAGGCAATCACAGCATAAACAAAAATAAATAAATGGGACCTGATAAAATTACAAAGCTTCTGTACAGCCAAAGAAACTGTTAAGAGAGCAAACAGACCACTCACAGAACGGGAGAAAATGTTTGCAAGCTACACATTCCAATAAAGGGCTGATAACTAGAATCTATTTAGAACTCAGGAAAATCAGCAAGGAAAAATTAAACAACCCTATCAAAAAGTGGGCAAAGGACATGAACAGAAACTTTACAATAGAAGACAGAATAATGGGCAACAAACATATGAAAAAATGCTCAACATCTCTAATCATCAGGGAAATGCAAATCAAAACCACAATGAAATACCACTTATCTCCAGTGAGAATGGCCTTTATTAACAATTCCTAAAACAATAAATGTTGGCGTGGATGTGGAGAGATAGGAACACTCCTACACCGCTGGTGGGACTGCAAACTAGTTCAACCTCTGTGGAAAGCAATATGGAGATACCTTAAAGCAATACAAGTAGATCTACCATACGATCCAACAATCCCATTACTGGACATCTACCCAAAAGAACAAAAGTCACTCTATAAAAAGGACACTTGCACTCAAATGTTTATAGCAGCACAATTCACAATTTCAAAGATGTGGAAACAACCAAAGTGCCCATCAATACATGAGTAGATTAATAAAATGTGATATATGTATACCATGGAGTACTATTCAGCTATACGAAACAACAGTGATATAGCACATCTTGTATTTTCCTGGATAGAGCTGGAGCCCATTCTATTAAGTGAAATATCAGTATCCCGAGAATGGAAAATAAGCACCACATGTACTCACCAGCAAATTGGTATTAACTGATCAACACGTAAATGGACATATAGGAATAACATCTATCGGGTGTCAGGCAGATGGGGGGGAGAAAATGGGTATATACATACATAATGAGTGTGATGCTCACTAACTGGGGGATGGGCACACTTGAAGCTTTGACTCAAGAGGGAAGTAGGACAAGGGAAATATACGTAACCTCAACATTTGTACCCCCATAACATGCTTGATAAAGGAAAAAAAGAAAAACAACAAAAACAAAACAAACAAAAAAATAACCAAAAAATAACCAGATTTAACAAGATATTAGGAACTAATATTCATAAGCAAGCTTGTGGTGTACAAGATGAACATATTTTGTATTAATGTGCATATTTTATGTTCATAGAACTATATGGCTATATGGTATTCTTATATGATTTTATATTGAAGTTAAAATGAGTGAGAAGATATTCATTATATCTGAAAGAATTTTTTTTTTTTTTTTTGAGACAGAGTCTGGCTTTGTTGCCCAGGCTAGAGTGAGTGCCATGGTGTCAGTCTAGCTCACAGCAACCTCAAACTCCTAGGCTCAAGCAATCCTGCTGCCTCAGCCTCCCGAGTAGCTGGGACTACAGGCATGCGCCACCATGCCCGGCTAATTTTTTCTATGTATATTAGTTGGCCAATTAATTTCTTTCTATTTATAGTAGAGACAGGGTCTCGCTCTTGCTTAGGCTGGTTTTGAACTCCTGACCTCAAGCAATCCGCCCGCCTCGGTCTCCCAGAGTGCTAGGATTACAGGCGTGAGCCACCGTGCCTGGCCTTGAAAGAGTTTTTTAATATATTA
>VSMD01132307.1:429-44297 GCA_008750895.1 Mirza zaza
CCTGCAGGCCCCTCCCAGCAGCCACCCCTCACAGGTCCCTCATCGCAGCCCCGCCCCCTGCAGGCCCCTCCCAGCAGCCACCCCCTCACAGGTCCCTCATCGCAGCCCCGCCCCTTGCAGGCCCCTCCCTGCAGCCCCGCCCCTGAGGCCCCTCCCCGTAGACCGGTCCATGAAGCCCCGCCTCTTCGAGCAGGTCCCTCCCCCTCCTGCACGTGCCTCCCCTCGGGCCCCGCCCCTCAGCTCTGCCCTCCGCCTCGTGGGGCGCCACGCGCTTCTCCAATGCGGTCGCGGAGTGCGTCCTGGTCTCGCCCTCGCGGCGTTCTGATTGGCTATATGAGCATCGGTCCACCTGGGCCTGCGCGTGGGCCGAGGGGCGCGCCTGCGCAGTGCGGCAGGCAAGGGGAGCTCTGGTGGTAGGTCTGGGAAGCTAGGGCTCGCGCGGAGTGGAGCGCGGCTGACAGGCTGTCATGACTGAGGGCACGTGAGTTCCGGCGGCCCGGGACCTCTGGGCGGCGTGCTGGGTGGTCTTGGGTGCTGAGGGAAGGGGCGCTCTGGGCAGGGGTGCGGCGGCCGGGAAGGCGCCTGAGAGGTGAGGCGGGCGGGGCTCGGGGGCCGGTGGAGGTTCGGGTCGGTGTACGGTGTGGGGCGGGGGGCGGGGCTGGGGTTGGGGTTGGGGGCGCGCGGGGGTCGGGACGGTATCCCGGCGGAGGTCGGAGTCGGGGTCTGGGCCGGAGTGGGGGCGTGGCCGGGGTGGAGGTCCAGGCCAGAGTCCCGGCGGGGTCGGGACCGAACCCTGGGCAGCCTGGCCGGGGGCGGCGGGAGGCCGCCGTGGCCGGGGGCGGGTGCTGCGACGCACGCTCGGGACGGCCGAGGCCGAGGAGGGCCGGCTGGCCAGGGCAGGTGGTCCGGGAGCAGCGGGTTGAGTGGCCACTGCTGCCGCTCGGCCGACCTGATGACCAGCAGCCCCACGGCTCTCAGGTGTCTGCGTCGCAGAGGGGGGCCCTATAAAACGGAGCAGGCCACCGACCTCAGCCGCTGGCGACTCAGCAATGAGAGGGGCAGGCAGGTGTGGACTTACTTTCAGGAAGAGGAAGACCCTGGCCGAGAACAGACTGGCCTGGAAGCCCACTCCTTGGGGTTGGACACCGTAAGTGGCTGGACTCTGCTTGTCACTGTTCAAACACAATGTCTGGGAAGTGGTGGGAAACCTGCCAGAAGCACCACTCACCAGTAGGGAGCCTTGAAAGTTAGTTGTGAAGAGTGTTGTTTTCTTGTTAAAAAAATGTTTGTGTAATGTGTGGATATGACAAGTGTCACCAAGGCTGGTTCCCACAGGAATTGAGTTAGGGTGTGCATTGATCAAGCCCCTTAGCCTCAATCCTTTCCTCACTAAGCCGGGCATAAGAAACTTCTAATTTTGTTTTTGTTTTTAGCAGTTTATTTTGAGATAATGGTAGACGTACAGAAGAGTTGCAAAAGTAGTTGTAATTTTGTGTCTGTTTACAAAAGAGGTTTTCTGATCCAGTTTTTTGTTGTGTGCATTCTTGTGAGAAATTCAGCTAGTCAGAGAGTGTGCAGGGTAGACAGGGTCTCCCTGCCCAGCCCTGGCCACCAGTCACCAGCACAGCCCCTCCCTGGGAGCAGCGGCACTCTCCCTCATGCCCTGTTGGAGAGAGAGAGGCCAGGGTCCCAGGCATCGGTTCTCCCTCCCCACACTGTCCGAGTCTGGTTTAAGACATCTTGAAGAAGTTGTGAAGAACTTTGCAAATTGGCGACTGGAAAATAAAACCAAGAGAACATGGAACTGTCCTTTTACTTTGCCAAGGTGTGATACTGTCATCAAAGAGTTTCAGACTTTTGATTGAAACAGTTGAAACTTTTCAGTATGGTTAATTTAGATTCACTCTTTTCAGTTGGAGTATGAGTGAGGAGGGCTCCTCTGGCTGGGCAACAGGCCCCCTCAGCTGTCATTTTTTCTCTCTTCACAGAAGAATTACTTTAAGGACTTGCCCAAAGCCCACACGGCCCATGAGGGTGCTCTGAATGGGATGACGTTTTACGTGGGGCTGCAGGCTGAGGATGGGCACTGGGCGGGTGATTACGGCGGCCCGCTTTTCCTCCTGCCAGGTAGGAACCTCCTGTTCCGGCCACCCTGGGTCACCCCTGGGGGCCTGGCCTGGTCTAGGCTCTAGGTGGCGCAGGTGGGAACACAGGTGCTCATGTAGGAGAGGGCTGGCGAGGGCTGCCCTGGGTCCCAGCCGTCTTGCTGTTGGTGCTGGCGGATGGGAGTGAGGGTGTCACTGTCCCTGTGTGGTGTGGGGTGATCAGGGGGCTCTGGGGTGTGTTGGCTGGGTGGGAAGGCTTTTCAGGTGGAGGGGCCGTAGGCGGGCAGGGTGGTAGGTGGGAGCTGATGTCTGCTCTGAACCCACCCTGAGTGGAGCTCCTGGAGGGGGAGTAGGGGCATAGCAGTTGGACCCCTGGTACTGAACTGGTTTGGCTGGATGAGACTGTTTTGCTTCCAGGGAATGTTTCTCTTCAGAAATAGTGTTGTCTCACGGGAGATCCTGCCTGTGAGTTTATGCAGATGGACCCTTTTCCCTAGTGACTTGTAACCATGGTGCTTCAGTGAGCTGAATTTTCTCTGAAAAAGTGTTTGTTTCTGTGATAACTCTTATGGATACCTGTATTTTTTGAGACAGAGTCTCTCTCTGTTGCCTGGGCTAGAGTGCCGTGGCATCAGCCTAGCTCACAGCAACCTCAAACTATGGGCTCAAGTGATCCTCCTGCCTCAGCCTCCTGAGTAGCTGGGACTACAGGCATGCACCACCATGCCCGGCTAATATATATATATATATATATATTTAGTTGTCCAGCTTATTTCTCTCTATTTTTATGGTCAAACCTCTGTATTTATTATAGAGAAAGGCATTCGAGGTCAAAGCAAAGATCATATAGATAGAATATTTGGAAAGAACATATAGATAAAAATCCATGCAACATATCCATATTTATCTTGGTATTCCTTGTGACTCCTTAAGGCTATGAACAAAAGGGCAGGTACCCAACAGCAGTCACACCCCCCCTACATTCCAAAGCCTGCTGTGTGCAGCTGGCTGATGAGCATTCATGTCCCAAGTCCTGTTTGCAGGACTGCCAGATTTCCTCCTTTCTCACAATCCCTTTGCCCAGACCTTTGTGCCTTTTCTAATATCCTCTACACCAGGGGTCTCCACAGGGAAGCGGTCAGGACACTCAGCCTCACTTGGCCTCTGATGTCTCACCTGCGTCGTGGGGATTAGCGACAGGTTGGACATCGTGCACAGTGCGGGCGTGTCGTGGGCACCTGGTCGCTGCGGCTACTGTGGTGCTTTCTGCTTGCTGTGGTGGCCCTGGACTCGGGCTGTGGGTTGGGACTTCTCCCCTTTCTAAACTCTGGACAAACTGTCTTTCTTGGGTTGACCTTGTCATTCTGGGGTGCTGTGCCAGTGTTCTTCCATGGCCGGTGGAGATTTGACCGGTCCTTCTTTTCCTTTGTTTATTTATTTATTGGTTTTTGTCTTTTTTCAAGGCAGAGTCGCTCTGTTACCCTGGCTAGAGTGCCATGGCATCAGCCTAGCTCACAGCAACCTCCAACTCCTGGGCTCAATCAGCCTACCCAGTAGCTGGGACTACAGGCACTGGACACCATGCCCGGTTAATTTTTTTGTTTCTATTTTTGGTTGTCTGGATAATTTTTGTATTTTCAGTAGAGATAAGGTCTCACTCTTGCTAAGACTGGTCTTGAACTCCTGAGCTTAAGTGATCCTCCTGCCTTGGCCTCCCAGAGTGCTAGGATTACAGGCATGAGCCACTGCAACCAGCCTTTTCCTTTAATTTGGAAAATGCTCTTGGAGTCTGTGATCCTGTGTAGATGGCTACTGTCAGGTGTGGCCAAGTGGCACTGATGGTGCTGACTGGGGTCTGAGCCCCCAGCCCCACCATTTACTGGCTGTGCCTCAGTTTCCTTGCCTGTGAAGTGGGGAAGATGCTGGCTCTGCACCTGTCTGCATGTGTCTCCCTGTCTTAACAACATCGTAACTGTTACAAAAGACAGGCTTGTTCTGGGATGGCTGTTTCTCATGAACCCGTGCGGCATCTTTCAGTCTGTCCCCCCTTCCTCTGGGGCGTGTCTGTGTCTGTTTTGTCCTCCAGGGCTTCCAGTGCCACTGAGCCAGAGTTAGGCATCCATCACATGGTGCATGTGGCCGGGTCCACCCTGACCCATCCTGTGGCAGGTGCCGTGGGCATGTGGCTGATGGAGCCGAGTGTGGGGGTGGAGGGTGGCCCAAGAAGACCAGGCGGGAAACAGAGGTTCTTTGTGGATCATACTTACTGTCTTCTGCCTTCCCCTGACATGTGCAGCATGGCACAACCCCATCCAGGGCTGACCCGTCTGGGGTTTCTTTCTCAGCAGGTGTTAAGTGAGAACAACAGTCTCCCCTCATGGAGGGCCCACTGCTCTAAGACGTTGGTCCCTCTTGGACCTTCGGGGCCTTGGGGAGGCCTTCCCTAGGTGCCGACAGCGTCATGGGGCTAGGCGTGGCCAGGTGGGCTGCGGAGGCCCCAGACAGGGAGTGTCACCTGTGCTGCTCCTGGCGCTCCTTCTGGCCATGTTCCCAAAGTCCCCAGTTGCAGCCCAGGAGGAATGGCCTCCCAGGTGTTTGCTTCCATGGGAAGGAAGGAGACTGGGGAGCAGCTCCCTGTCAGGGTGGGGTCCTAGGGAGGAAAGGGACCTGGGCTTAGCAGTAATGACCGCCTGCCCCCAGTGAGGAACGTCTCCCTGCCACACAGGCCTCCTGATCACATGCCACGTGGCACGCATCCCTTTGCCAGCCGGATACAGAGAAGAGATGGTGCGGTTCCTGCGGTCAGTGCAGCTACCTGATGGCGGCTGGGGCCTGTGAGTGTACCTGACCCCGTGTCACTGCACATGTACACGTGCATGTGTGTGTGTGTTCCCGTGTAGGAGATGCTTGGGTTTCCAGGCAGCTTTCGCAGGGTAAGGGGTGACTGCAGCTGTGGGCCTGGGGTGGGTGGGTAGGTGGGCAGGAAAGGCAGAAGCTGCCAGCCTCAGCTTCACACTTTGTGTTGTAAATGGGTTTGTGGCTGGTTGGGAGACTCTTGAGACCCACATGTGAAAACCATCCTCTTACCACTGAGGCAGGAGAAATCGCCTGTCTTAGAGCAGCACTGCTTCCTGCAATGAGGCTTTCACCTGGGAGCAGAGGCCTGGCCCCGGGTGGCCTGCCTACAGCGTGCTGATTCAGGAGCAGGAAGTGAGCGAAAGGGGCGGCGTGTCCTGTCCGGGCAGTTTGGGAACTGCTCAGCTGTCCCGGGAGGTGCAGGAGCTCCCACTGGCGAGCCCTGCTCGGTGCTGTGGAGTTACGCCCTCAGCACCAGGTGTTTTGGGGTTCTCACTTTTCTTTTCTTCTTTTTTTTTTGGAGACAGGGTCTTACTTGTTGCTCTAGCTAGAGTGCCATGGTGTCATCATAGCTCAAATCAACCTCGTACTCCTGGGCTCAGGCCATCCTCCTGCCTCAGCCTCCTGAGTAGCTGGGACAGTAGGCACACACCACTGTGCTGGGCTGATTTTTTTCCCGTTTTTAGTAAAGAGAGGGTCTCGTTCTTGCTCAGACAGGTCTTGAACTCCTGAGCTCAATGATCCTCTTGCCTCAACCTCCCAGAGTGTTGGAATTACAGGCGTGAGCCACCTCAGCCAGTCGCGTTCTTACTTTTCCAAGGAAGCGTCACTATAACGGTTACCTTATTTCTCAGAAGCAGGGACAGGTGCCGTTTCTTACTGGTTCTCTCCTGTAGGCACATTGAAGACAAGTCCACGGTGTTTGGGACTGCGCTCAACTATGTGTGTCTCAGAATTCTGGGCATCGGACCTGACGATCCTGACCTGGTCCGAGCTCGGAACATCCTCCACAGGAAAGGTACGCCCTGCGCCAGCTCTGTGGCGAGGATCAGAGATCTACCTCCAGACAGACACTGGGCAAATGGTGCACAGGACGCTCATTAGAGCAGGAGCAGGTGGAAGCTGCTCAACCTACCAATGGTTTTTTCAAAAGCAAATTAAGACAACCAGATAATTCTGTTTGTTTCCTGAACTGGCAAAGACTTAAAAGCAAGGTGGCAGCAGAAACAGAGCTTGCTATCTGTTCCCCGGCCGGGTGCCTCTCCCCTGGCCTGTGGGCTCTGAGGGCCGTCAATGCACAGGGAAGGCGCCGCAGCTCTGGAGAGCAGAGCCTGGGGTTGCCCTCTGCCCTTCCCGGGCCTCCCGCACCCCTCCCCACCCCACAGGGGCCTCCTTCCCATCTGCTCCTCAAAGCCCCTTCCTTCCTCGGGGCTCTTCACAACTGCTCCCTTGCTCTGGGGCCGTCCTCCTTGGGGACCACTTTGTGACCTGCCAGGCTGGGTGAAGCTTCCTGTCACGCATTCTCCCGAGACCCTGGGTTCTTCTTTCGTGAGTTTGTCTGAGTTGCAGTCAGTTCACCATCAGCCTTTGGTGTGCTTGACGCTGGTCCCCACCACACTCCTGGTGCCTGCCCAGTGGAGGGATGTGTGGGCCACACTTTGCCTGGGAGCTTCATGAGTCTTTGTTGACCTTTGCACCCTGAGTTTGGGGCAGGCCCTCGTGAAGCGTGTGCAAGACAGTGTTGCTGTCACTGTGCCTGAGACTGACCAGGTGCTGCTGGAGGTGGCTCCAGATGTGGGGCCAGAGTGTCAGAGCCCATTTGGAGCCTGGGGCCCGTCACCACCCATGCAGGACCCGTCTGCCAAGTGGGGTCACACAGACGGGGCAGATCAGACTGAGCCCCAGGAGGGAGAGGCCAGAGCAGGCACTCCCACTTCCCTCGTCTCCCTCTCCAGGCACGTGGACAAAGCTGCCATGTGCATCTGGGCCCCTCCCCGCCTAGCACTGAGGTGTCCCCCGCTGCCCAGCTAGCTGCCTTCGTGTGCGTCCTCCTGGGGGATGGGCTGCAAACCCCTCTCCTAGGAGCAGACACACTACCTCCCGGGAAAGCTGCCGGTTCTGCCCGATGCTGTGGTGTCTTGGGCAGTCCTGAGCTGCTCCGACACCTGCTTCTCCATGGGGTTGGGAATCCACAACAGGCTGCCACCCCCTGTGAGAAGGGGCAGGTGGTCGACTGCGGGGCCAACCTTTGAGGACCTGTGCAGTTAGAGGCAGATGACGGGCCTGTTCTCTCCCCAGGTGGTGCTGTGGCCATCCCCTCCTGGGGCAAGTTCTGGCTGGCCGTCCTGAACGTCTACAGCTGGGAAGGCCTCAACACGCTGTTCCCCGAGATGTGGTACGTGAGTCCCAAGCTGTGGGTGTGGTTGCCAGGTCCCTGCTGCCTTCCGAGGGGGGAGGTGACAGCCTCGGGTCATGTGCCAGCTGCCACACAGCAGGTGGGGGCACTGTGGTCCTGTGGACAGGGGTCCTGTTTGAGCTGAGTCCTACAGGGTGACGGAAGGGGGCCCCCATGGGGCCGGAGGGCGGAGGTGCCGTGGGTGGGGCTCTGTGGTGGGTGGGCACCACCATAGGCGGGTGGGCACCACCATGGGCGGGTGGCTCAGAGCCCCTGTGTGCAGCTGTTGGACAGCTGAGCAGTCCTGTGGGAAGTGTTGGGTACCTGTAGAGGAGAGCGTGAGCCCCCACCCGTCTCCTTTGCTGGGGGACACCCCAGATACCACCCTCACCGTGGGCACTGTGTGTCTTTAAGAGATGGGTGGTTTTTATTAATAGAATGCAGCAAAACAACAGTAAATCATTATTATCTGATATCTGTAACCAGTGTTTTTTAACATTCTGTGACCATCTAATTAGAGTTGTGAACATGTCCCAGGAAGCACTCCTGTACACATACATGAGTTTACCCTGTGGTTGCGTGTGTTGGGAGGTGAGGCCAGAACCCTGCAGAGCTGGGCGGAGCCTTGCTGTCTGAGTGTGGCGGGACAGCCTGGGGTCTCCTCTCGAGGGCTGTCAGGGGCCCTCAAGAGGGCGGAGGGGCCTGGTGCTGGGTGACTTTGGTGGGGCTGAAGGACGCTCAGGAGAGGGCAGCGGGTTCATGACCGAGGGCTTGCCCTCATGGCCAGGGTGGGTGGTGGGATCCCCAGGGTGTCTGTGGGGGGCACAGGGCAGCGTGGGGTGTGCTAGGTCATCCAGGCGACCTGCACTGGCAGATTTGCTGGGCAGTACTTGGCCTCCTTGAAGGAGCAGGCGGAGGAGGGCGTTGCTGTGGCTGCTGGGTGGGAGCGGGTGTGGGTGTAGGCCGCAGGCCGGCGCTAGGCAGAGCGTCTTGTCTGTGCCCATAGCGGGCTCTGTCGACCAGTGCCGGTGCGTGGTGACATCTTCACTGGGCGCTCGGGGCTGGGGTGGAGGACCACAGACCCTGACCCACTCCAGCTGCAGGAAAGCCAGAAACTACCCCAAGTGAAAAAAGCACCCGTGGTGCTGGTGGTCTGGGCGCAGGCGGGCGTGCTCTGCACTGCTTGGCTTCCCGTGGCCTGCGCACAGGGGCGGGGGACTTGAAGGGACCCTGGAAGCTGGTTTGGCTGTGCCAATATCAGCAGAGACAAGGACTGAAGAGCCAGGCCCGAGCCAGATTCTACGGGCCTTTGGGTTTTAAAATAAAAATTTAAAAGTAAACTTCAATTCTACAATAGTTTCCAACTTCCTGAAAAGGTGCAGATAGCCCAGAGCATTCCCTGGGTCCCTTACCCAGTTTCCCGTCATTAATGTTTACTCTGCTAAGAAACCCAGAGAGAATGCCACACACTCAGGGCTCGGCACTTGGCTGTAGAACACAACACGCTGACCACACTTGCAGTCATCTGCTCCCTGGGCAGGGGGCGTGGGCAGGGGGCTTGACCGCACTCTGCAGGGGCTGCGCTGACTCCAGGGAGCTGCCATCCACCACACGCTGTGCTGGCAGCAGGGGCAGGTTTGTGTCCCTGGGTTTCCCGACTCACACTGTGCCTCAGGCTGTTTCCTGACTGGATGCCCGCGCACCCCTCCACCATCTGGTGCCACTGCCGGCAGGTGTATCTGCCCATGAGCTACTGCTATGCCACCCGGCTGAACGCATCGGAGGACCCGCTGGTCCAGAGCCTCCGCCAGGTGAGACCTCCTCAGGGAGCAGGGTGCATGGCTGCCGCAGCTGGGACCCAAGACCTGGGGCCCCCCAGAATGTAACCGTGCATATCCACACACCGAGGGGCCCAGTAAGCCGTGTTGAGCAACCTCTGCCCAGGGGACTTGTGCTGTGGGACAGGGAGCAACTGTCACCCAGGTTTGCCGGGGGGTTCTCGAGCTCTGGGAGCATGCTGCCCAACCCCTGGTCCATAGTTGCATTGCATTTGCGGGAAGCAGGCCCTGAGCTGGGGTTTAAGGTGCGGGATGTCACCAGGTGGAGGAGGAGGGGCAGAGGGAGGCAACAAGTATCCAGGCAGACACGCTCCTCTCGGAGCTGGGCCAGCTCCCCGGACAGTCACTCTGGCCAAGATGGCTGGACCTTCGTGCTCTGCAAGAGTCGGTCATGGATGTGCCCCAGCCTGGGAAGGGGTGTGCCCGGGTCCCTGAGGGCTGGCCAGTGGAGGAGGCTGCCCCTCCTGGTTCCAGCCAGGCTACAGTGTCCAGAGGTGCGGCCTCCTCCCCAGCATCTCAGGGCTGCCCCCCTAGGAGCTGTACGTGGAGGACTTTGCCAGCATTGACTGGCCAGCACAGAGGGACAACGTGGCCCTGGATGACCTGTACACACCACACAGCTGGCTGCTCCGCATTGTGTACGGTGGGTGCTCCCATGGGGCCCTGGGCCAGGCCAGGCGAGGTGGGCGGGCGCCTCCACTCCATCACGCCTTCTGCCCACGGCGCTAAGCATCCCCTGCCGTGCTAGCCCCGGGTGGGACCAGCCAGGCTGGACTGACACTGGCGGGAGCCCATGCTGGACTCTGGGCAGGCCGGATGGAAGGGGGGCTGCCCCTGGTGGTCAGCCCACTGACGCTGCGCTCCCCTGCAGCGCTCCTCAACCTGTACGAGCGCCACCACAGCACCAGCCTGCGGCAGCGGGCCGTGCAGAAGCTGTACAAGCACATCGTGGCCGACGACCGCTTTACCAAGTGCATCAGCATTGGCCCGGTCAGTGCCCCTCCCAGCCGCAGAGCCCCAGAGGCTGGTCGTGAGCCAGGAGGGGGGTCTCCCTGGAGCCTGGTGCGCCTCCCTTGGGGATGTGGCCCTCTGATCTCACACGCGAGAGGACGCCAGCCTGGGCTCAGGGAAGCTGCTGACCGCGCCCGGCCCTCCCTCCCTCCTGGCTTCTGTCTTGGGTGTGTCTGCCACCTGCTCCTGAAACCTTGCTGGCCCGCTGAGAGGATGCCTTTTTCTCACCTGATCCCTTCCCAGCCCCCAAGCAGTCTGCCAGCCGACCTTCTCTCACGGGGCTGGGAGATGCCCAGGGTGGGGGCTAGAAGGGCCTTGAGGCCACGTGTGGCTTCTACCAGCTGGCGGGGGACTTGATGCTTCTGCCCGGCCCCCGGCAGGGTCCCGTGGAGGCCGCTGTGATGTGCTCCATGGCCATGGAGGTCATGTGCCCTGGCCACACTGGCGTGGGGTCACCTGCTGGCCCTGGGCCTGTGGCGCCTCAGGCCACCTCAGTGAGTCACAAATCTGAACTGACCCTGCAGTGGATCCCCCCGTCTGCTCAGCAGCGATGCGGTTCTGTGTGGGCATTAGCGCAGCCCCACGTCTGTGCTAGGGAGACAGAAACCACAGTTGTAATTAGGTTTCGACTGTGAGATCTGTGAGTGGAAGATAAGCTCCCCTAGAACAGTCTGCCCTGAGGAAGGAAGGGAGTGAACGTCCCTTCCACTCTGCTCTTGTCTGCATTTCTGTCCCTGTGCCCTACAGACCCTGTCCTCTGTCCCCATGTCGTCTCTAAGGCAGACTGCACGCTGCTGCGTCTGGTCCAGAGTTTGACACCCGCAAGTGCCTGTCCCTTCTCAGGCCTGCATGCCCTGAGCCGGGTCATGACCTTGGCTGGCACGGGCCTCTGTCTGAGCCACATCTAGGGACGAGACTGGGGCTGATCCTCGCTCCTGGGCCCTGATGCACAGCGAGTGCTCGGGAGACGCGTGTTAGAGCTGCTGGGGTCGCGCCTGGCCCTGGAGCCAGGCTGGGGGGCCTTGTGCCCAGAGGCTGTGCGGCTGGAGCAGAGCCCTGATGGGCCGTGTCTCCTGCAGATCTCGAAAACCATCAACATGCTCGTGCGCTGGCACGTGGAGGGGCCAGCCTCCTCCGCCTTCCAGGAGCACGTGTCCAGAATCCCGGACTACCTCTGGTGAGTGTGGCTGGCAGTGCCCGAGAGAACCAGGAGCCAGCTGCAGGAGCCAGCTACAGACATGGGGCCTTCCCCAGCGCTGGTCTGCGACCTCCTGCAGCCTCACCGTCCCAGCGCGGCATGGCGCCGGGAGGAGTGTGCTGGGCCTCAGCAGGGCCTGTCGACTGGGAGCATGTCGGCCTGCTGTGCGCTGGAGGTGGCTCCTTTTGTGGAGAGACTGCAGAGCGGTGCCCGCAACAGGAAGCCCTGGGGCGCGGGGCCCTCCCTGGGTGCTGCGGCCTGTCCGGGGCGGCAGGGCTGGCCGGGGAGCACTGCTGGGCAAGCTGCTGTCCCTTCCCCGCCGAGTGTGGCCCTCACTCCAGGAACCCAGCCGGGGAGCGCCAGGTCTCCGAAACCCTGTGCCCTCTCCTGCGTGCAGGCTCCAGGTGGCCAGTGGCTTCTAGCTTTCTCCTCGTCCCTGACTTGGGCTTTTTTCGTCCTCACAGGCTGGGCCTCGATGGCATGAAAATGCAGGTGAGGGCTGCCGGGCCTCTGGGCTTGTTTCCTCCTTTCCTTGCGACTATTCCCACCCTTTATTATTATTGGTTTTTTTTTTTTTTTTTTTTTTTATCATTTTGGGTTTATTAAGATTCAAAATAACGCTTCCTCAGTGCAAGTTCTGGAACTGTACGATAGAGGCTCCATCCTCCCCTCCAGGCCTCCAGCCGTGTCCTAGGTGTGTGCCACCGGCCTGTGTGGGCACCCCGTGTTCTTGCACATCCCCTGCACGTTTCCCCTTCGCTCCCTGCTCTGAGTGGGGGGCTGACTCACTGTAACCACAGACCCTGGGTGGCTCGGATGCCACAGAAGCGCTTGTCTTGTTGCTGTGCCGGGAGGTGGCTCTGGCTGGCGGGGCCTCCCCTCTCTGCAGCCATTTGGAGGCTCCGTCCCCAGGTCCCGGGAGGTCCACGTCTTCACCCCCGGCTCCCGTGGTTGTCCTGGGGTTGCCCCCTGCAGCGGGGGAGGGAGGGAGGGACTGGGGAGCAGTGGGAGGGAGTGGATGACCAGGCCTGGGAGTGGCACGAGGACGTCCCCTTTCTCATGGGCTGGAACGGAGCAGAGGGGAGGAGGGGTGGGTTTTGCTGGACACTCAGCCACACACGTGTAGTTGGCTGCTTTCCGGATCCTTGCTGCGGGCTTCAGCTTATGGGCAGACCAGAAAAGATGTGACCTTACTGAGCAGGGATGCCGGGCCAGGGTCCTTGCCCCACAAGGGGTTGTGGGTCCCAGACCACCCTGAGCAGGGGGCCAGGGCATCTGTCAGATTTTCAGAAGTCTGTAAACCAGAGTAGGTCAGAACTGTGTTGGGAAGGGCCAGCCGAGTCCTGCCATGGGCCAGCTGGTGCTGTTCTGGTGGAGGTAGGATCATTTCTTTAAATCAGTCGGCTAACAGTAAAATTCAGGAGTGGCCTAGGAATTGAGGTGGGAGGAGAACAGGCCCAGCTCCACCACCTGCCAGCCTAGCATCGAGCACTTGTGAGCCCCCATTGCAAGTGGGCTCCCAGCCGGCGCCCAGTCCTGTGACGTGTTCTGACGTCTTTCTCTGCACAAGGTCCTACTGGTTGGGTGTGGAGGACGGTGATGTTCCTGGGCGTGGGCGCTGGCTGACCCTCGTCCTGTCCTGGCGCCCTGGGTGCAGGGCCTGGAGGCCACAGTCCCGTCCCCGTCCTCTGTGCATGAGCACGGTGGGTGTCTCAGGACCCAAGGCGGGCGCCATCCAGGTCGCGTTCTGCTGAGGGGACGCCACTGGGGGTCTGTCTGCTGTCCCACCTGGGTCAGTGTGGAAATGGGGCATGTTCAGAGGGGTCCTGGGGTGTCATATTGGGATGAGCACATGCCCCCAGGGCAGGCCCCGCAGCTGCCCTCAGGCCCCTGGGTGCCCCACTGTCAGAGCCACGTGAGACGGTTTCCAAACACGTGCGGAGTGGAGGAGAGTAATGGGCCTTGGGCGGCGGTGGCTTTCCTGGCGGCTGAGCCAGCGAGGGCTTGTTTCCACACAGCCCCTCTGCCATCGCCACTACCAGGAATCTAGGGTGGTCCCTGCGCGGCATCCTCGACACGTGTGGTGTGCAGCTGGTTGGTTGGACGGGGCTCCCGCCAGGCGCAGGCCGGTGTTTGGTTGTTGGTCTCCAGTGGTCTCCCTCTAGAAGACTGTCCCTCAAGGGCGTCTTGCTGGATCCGACCGGAGGCCCCTGTACCTGGTTTCTGTAAACTGGCGTCAGGGGGCTGAGGCTCCCGTCCTGCTGGGTCTCTTTTGTGGAGAGAAGGCCCATACTTCCCATGTGTCGTCTCCACTGGGTGTGATGTCCGTGAGCTTCTGCCCGCAACCCACCCCCGCTGTCCAGCTCCGTCTCACTGGGGTGCAGCCACCAGCCTCTGAACTGAGGCCACAGTGTTGACCTGTGACCCACGCTCCCAGGGTGGGGCCTTCCTAGCCCCATCCAGGGCCCATCACCTCCAGGGAACTCAGAAAAGGGGGTGTTTCCGGTCACCACATGGCTGCGTGGGGGTAGAGCCCGTGGGGGACCATGCTGTCCTGCCCGGCGGCCATGGAGGACCTGTGCCTGCCTGCAGTGCACGCATCCTCTCAGGCCCTGGACAGCTGCCAGGGGCACGCAGGCCCAGCCTGGAGTCAGGTGTTGGCTGGCGCGAGACCCCAGCCCCACACCCAGCCTGCCCGGCACCATCAGGTCCCGAGCGCGGTGGGCGGGAGTGCGGGACTCAGCAGCTTCTGAGTGGCCTGTCCTTTGTCTGCAGGGCACTAATGGCTCCCAGATCTGGGACACCTCGTTCGCCATCCAGGCTCTACTGGAGGTACGTGGTTCCGTCTCGTCTTCTGGCCTGGCCAGCCTTCCTGTGCACATGAGCACGTGTGTCACCCCAAGGTCTTGGCACCTGCGGACCTCATACCTGCCGTGCTTCCCGCTGGCCTGGGTTGCGAAGCCTCTAGTGGTGACCCTGTGGGGGCGGGGGGCCTTGCCCGGCAGCCCTCAGCGACGGGCTGGGTCGGGGGCTTCGAGAGGATGGGGGCCATGCGAGCAGGGAAGCCTGCTGAGGGCTGTTCAGAGCGCGGGCGTGGGGCCACCAGAGCAGGACTGTTACAGTTCTTAACATGCTTGGCTGGGCATGGTGGCTCAGCCTCTAATCCCAGCACTTGGGGAGGCTAAGGGAGGAGAATCGCTTGAGGCCAGGAGTTTGAGACCAGCCTGAGTGACATAGTGAGATCCCATCTCTATAAAAGATAGAAAAAGTTAGCCTGGTGTAGTGGCTCTTATCTGTAGTCTCAGCTACTCAGGAGGCTGAGGCAGAAGGATCACTTGAGCCCACAGTTCAAGGCTGCGGTGAGCTGTGATGACGCCACTGCACTCCAGCTGGGGCCACAGAGTTGACAGCAACTTGTAAACAAAACAAAACAAAACAAAAAACAAGATGAGACCTAAACCAGTTGTTATGGATGTTCTCGAGCGTGTACTAGAGAGAAATGAGGGCACTTTTTTATGCTGGTGGGAACGAGCTCAGTGGAATTCTGAAGGTGTTTGTGGAGAGCACCAAGGTCTGGGCCATGGGAGGGCCTCAGATGGGTGCTGGGGGCCCCCAGGGGCACATGCTGGCCCTGTAGGTGGGGTGCTGGTGTCCACGGGCGGTCTCTTCTGCTACCCTCTGTCTTCTTCACGTCTTACGGACGTTGTCTGTACAGGTTAGTGCAGTGAGAAACCCCAGCTCCCTTGGAGGCACCCGCTGGTTTGATTCTGGTCCCTGCAGGGGCAGGTTGTTTCCAGGGCCGCTGGGGAACCGGCTCACCTGCCTGCCTGGCTCAGCCTCCGCCCTGCCATCTCTTCCAGGCGGGGGCGCACCACAGGCCCGAGTTCCTGTCCTGCCTGCAGAAGGCACACGAGTTCCTGCGGCTCTCGCAGGTGAGGCTCCGCCTGGTGGCTCCGAGGGGGCAGAATGGGTTTCAGGGCTTCCCCTGCCAGCAGCAGTACCACCCTACCTCCACCCTGCCACCTGTGTTGCTTTGCTCGGGTCGCCTCCGCCCTCCCCTGCCCCTCCTCCACATACCCCGTTCTCTTGGGGCTGGTCACTCCTGGGGACAGCTCTCTGGAGGCCTGCGGTGGCCCGTCCCCAGTTGCTGTGGCGCTGTGGTTTCTGCCATCTGAGCGGTGGCATCCAGGCCATGTTGGGGTCGCAGTGTGCAGAGGATTGGGCACAGTCGGGGGCTGTGTCCCCCACTCCACAGCCTGCCCGACACCCGCTCCATGCCTTACTCCATGGCCAGGACACTACCTGCAGATCAGCAACCCCAGCGGACCCTTCCCCGCATCCTATCCAACCTTTCAGTGTCTCCACACTCACCTGCTCCCCCACCCCCGTCTGCAGCCACAGTCGGCCGAGGCCTGCACCCCGCCCTTCCATGTGCACCCTACCCCTGCCGGGGCCCTTCCAGCCCAGGCCCTGCTGGCGCCCAGGCCCTGCTGGCGCCCCTCCGCCTGTAGCGCACGCCCAGGCCCCCCTTCTCACTGGGCGCTACTTCTGCAGCCTCTGTGTGGCCCAGTCAGGACCTGGGGGTGGGGTGGGGTGTCGGGGCCATGCCTGCCCCACAGCTGGGCCTCGGTGCGGGGGGTGTCAGCTGGGCCTGGGGGTGTATCAGGGCTGTGCCTGCTCCTGGCTTCTGCCTAGGACTTGCTCTGAGCGGTGGGGATCTGGGCAGGCAGACTGGACTCCACCACCCATGCAGACTTGTTTGCCCTCAAACTGAGTCAGGGGATGCAGCTCAGGAACCAGGGTCTCCAGAGCTGAGGCTGTTCGGGAAGCGCACCCCTCTGGGCCATGTGCCCCACCCCCTCCTTTGCTGGCTGGCCTGTGGGGACTCAGGGGCATCTGAGTGCCTCCTGCCCAGGCAGCTTTCCGCCCTCGCTTGCCAGTCGCATTTCCTGGCAGCCGGGGGCCAAGGGCCCTGTGGGCACTGGCTCTCGGAGGCCCTGCAGCACAGTGGCGGCTGTGGCCCAGCACTGCCAGCTCCGTGCACATCCCGCTTCTCCAGTCCTGCTCCTTCTGAGTGTGGGCCCCCCTGCCGTAGTGGTGACAGTCTCTCTGCTTTCCACATGTGCCCCCTGTGCTGCCCAGGTCCCAGAGAGCCCTCCCGACTACCAGAAGTACTACCGCCAGATGAGCAAGGTACGCGGGAGCTGACGCTGCCCACCTGCCCCTGCCCCGGCCGCTCTGCTTGGCTGAGCTTCCCTCCGAGAGGGCTCTTCCCTGGGCATCCTCTGCTGTCTGGCCTGGTAGACGCCCATCGTGGGGGGTGCCTGAGTGCTGAGGCTGCCTGGCCTGTGGCGCCCCTTCCTGCCACCGGGGGGCAGCCTGTGCACACGCATGGCCACACCTCAGAGCAGTTCAGCCCATCTCAGCACACACAGACATCAGGCAGACGGCTGGGACGTGAGCCAGAGTGTTAGGGGCAGCCAGACACTGTCCCGTTGTGAGATCTGATGGCATAGGGAGAGCTACAGCCCTGGGGCCCCGAGCTGGAAGCCGAGGTCTGCCCAGTGTCCAGCTTGGGCTCTGCCACACCACAGCTGTGCTGTGAATGGGCCTCTGCAGGGGACAGTGGCTGTGGGTGTCCTGGGGACCTCGGTGTGGGCCCCCCCGGCTGGCCGTCACGGCTCGTGCCCTGCAGGGCGGCTTCTCCTTCAGCACGCTGGACTGCGGCTGGATCGTCGCGGACTGCACAGCTGAGGCCTTGAAGTCTGTGTTGCTCCTGCAGGAGAAGTGTCCCTCTGTCATCGAGCACATCCCCCGAGAGCGGCTCTGCGACGCTGTGGCTGTGGTGAGGCTCTGGCCGCGCATCCCACCTTGCGTCCTGCACGTAGACTGTGCTCACCGCCACTCCCCCGGGCCGGGCTGCAGGACTGCTCCTCAGATAGTGTCTGTTTGCAGAGCTGCGAGCCCTGGGTTGGGCCTGGTCTGGGGGCTCGGGGACCTGGCCAGGACTGTGCTGAGGACCCCCCAGCCTCTCTCAGGAGGGCTGGTGGTTTCCACTGGGCATCCAAAGAAAGGATGAGAATTCCTGTTCGTTTCTGTGCAAAATTCTTTAAGCACGTCTGGTTTTATGTGTGTTTTACCGTGGAGATCCGTGCTGTTGTGGCAGCGAGTGCTTGATTTAGGAGTCGCCGGGCTGCACCCCACACGGCTGCACTCGGGGGCCCTGGCTGGCATGGCTGCAGCTGCTGCTGTGGGCACCGAGGGCTTGCTGGCCGTGGCAGAGGGCGCCCCACACCTGTTCCTGAGTGTGCTCCCTCCCCACGGTAGCTGCTGAACATGAGGAATCACGATGGAGGCTTTGCCACCTACGAGACCAAGCGTGGGGGCCGCTTGCTGGAGCTGCTGAACCCCTCGGAGGTCTTCGGTGAGTGGTCTGCCAGCATCATGGCACACGAATCTGGGGCCTGCCTTTTCCCCCTGGCCTGGTTAGCCCACTGGCAGGTCCTTACCGAGCCCTCCCTGAGCCCGGGGCGTTCTGTCCCATCCACTCCCAGAGGGGTCCCTGAGTTGTGGGTGGAAGAGCTGAAGGTTCGTTTTGGGGTCAGCAGGGGATTCGGGTGAGATTTGCACCCAGTTCTCTGGACACAGCCCAGGCCGACTCCTTCTCTGTCCACAGGGCCTTGTGCCTGTGCTTCCTCAGCACACCTCACGGAGCCCATGGCACTGCAGGAGGTCGGTGGGGACCTTGGGTGCCTGTGCCACGGGCCGGTGGGCTGCTTTGTGTGTGTGACTGCCGTGGTTCTCTGATGAGCCTCTTGTGTGCCGCCTCCCCGGTCTCTGTGCATCTCGCTCCTCAGCCTGACACAGGGTTTTTGTGGTGGGGCACAGCTCGCCCTCAGGCCACCACCCCCGCTCAGTCTCATGTAGCGTGTGCCAGGCCCCGTCCCCCGTGTAGCCCGAGCTGCCATCTGCTCTGGAGGACGGTCGGGCCATTCCGGGCGTGGCTCTGCACACCGGTGCTCTCTCTCTCGCCGTGGTTTGGCGAGTGGCGGGCTCCGGGCGGCTGGGTGGGGCTCACACACCTGGCTCCTCCCTCCTCCCAGGGGACATCATGATCGACTACACCTACGTGGAGTGCACCTCCGCCGTGATGCAGGCGCTGAAGTGTTTCCACAGGTGCTTTCCTGACCACAGGGCGGCGGAGATCAGGTGAGGAGCCCTCGGCCCAGGACATTCTGCCACTAAGTCAGGGCCAAGACTCAGCCACGTTGTTCCCTAACACGTCTCAGAAACCAAACTCACGTCGACAAGGAAGAGGCTTCAGGTGTTCCTGAACAGTTGTACGCTCTCATGATGTCAAAAATGTGTGTTGGGCGCTCAGAATAGCACAGTCATGACATGGAAATGAGCTGTTGGCTGGGCGGTGGCTCACACCTGTGATCCCAGCACTCTGGGAGCCTGAGGTGGGAGGATCACTGGAGGTCAGGAACTCAAGACCAGCCTGAGCAAGAGCGAGACCGCATCTCTACGAAAGATAGAAAAAATGAGCCAAGTGTGGTGGCACGTGTCTGTAGTCCCAGCTACTCAGGAAGCTGAGGCAGGAGGACTACTTGAGCCCAGGCATTTGTGGCTGCAGTGAGCTGTGATGACGCCACTGCATCTAGCCTGGGCAATAGAGTGAGACTCTGTCTCAAAAAAAAGCAAAGCAAAGCAAAAATTTACGTTCCACATCTTCTAATAATGTTAAAAAGAAAAATGTACGTACCTAACTCTGCCTACGCCCAGGTAAATGGCAGTTTTAAGTACCCTTTCTTGTCGAAGGGTAGCGGACACTCAGAGAGGTGTGCCGGCCTGTGTGGTCATTGTGAGGGGACAGCCGTGGGAGCTGCGTCAGGCTGTTGGCACCAGCGCCCTCTGGCCTGCCCTGCCCTCCCATGAAGTGCGCCCTGCTGCTGCCCAGTCCAAGATTTCCGTTGCTCACTTTGAACCTTGTGAAGCTCGTGCACGTTGAGTCCTGCAGTGTGGACTTGCTGGCTCTTCCCAGCCTCGTGTGTGAGGCTGAGCCAGGTGGCTGGGTGGCCGCAGTTTGCCCTTCCCTGCTGTCTGGCCGTCGGGTGAACGCTCCGTCCACTGGCCTGTCGTCAGCACCTGGGAGGACGTGAGTTTGGGTCGTGACGAGACATCCTGCTATGAACATTCCTGTGCTTGTGTTTGGGGCACACAGGTGCCCATTTCTTGTGGACGTGAACGTAGGCTTGGCATTGCCGTGTCAGTGGGTATGGTCATGGGGTGTGCAGTTTCCCCAGATTCTTCTTTATCCTGTTAGGATCACATTGTTCATTGGTGAATGTCACAGACTCCACTTGGTTGTGGTGTCCTTTCGAAATTTTGTGAGCGTCTATACAGCTGCAGCTGTGAGGAAAGCTGGTCTGTGATTTGCTTACAACGTCCTTGTCAGGTCCCCTGTCGGGGAGCGCGGGGCTCACACACCAGTTGGAAAGTGGTTTTTCTGTTTATACTATTTGAGAGAATTTATGTTGTTATATAGTCATGGTATTTCTGCCTTTGATGTTTGGAAAAATTCACTGGAGAATCCAACTGGGCCTGGAGTTTTCTTTGAGGGAAGGTTTTTTTTTTTTTTTTCAAGACAGAGTCTTACTCTGTTGCCTGGGCTAGAGTACTGTGGCATCAGCCTAGCTCACAGCAACCTCCAGCTCCTGGGCTCAAGTGATCCTCCTGCCTCAGCCTCCCGAGTAGCTGGGACTACCGGCATGCACCACCATGTCTGGCTAGTTTTTTCTATTTTTAGTTGTTTGGCTAATTTTTTTCTATTTATAGTAGAGACGGGGTTTCACTCTTGCTCAGGCTGGTCTCAAACTCCTGGGCTCAAGCAATCCTCCCGCCTTGTCCTCCCAGAGTGCTAGGATTACAGGCGTGAGCCACTACACCCAGACTATTTGGAGAGTTCTGGAGATATTGTTTGGTTTGCCAGTCACTCTTAATACTACATGGAATGTTCCATTTTTACTGTCAATACACTGCCTTAAAATCCTCACTTCGCACTTGTATGTAAGTTAGAAAAATAGTTGCGAGCTCTCCTGTTTACTTTTTTCCAGGATTCCTCAGCTGCTAACATTTTGTTGTACTGGCCTCACCATGTTTCTTTTCATACTTCCCACGTGTGTTTTTTCTTGACTCGCTTGAGACCGACTTTTTACCCCTAACCACTTCAGTGTTTCTTAGTAGGTTATTCTTTTATGTAAGTATAAGTCAGAATATTAATGTTGGTAAGATGTTATTATTTAATCTTCAGACCTTATTTAAGTTGGCCTAATTGTCCCAATAATGTCCTGCGTAGCAAAATTTTCCCTGAGCTCTCGTCCAAGGTCCTTGGGTTACATTTAGTTGTCACATCTTGGTCCCTTTTAGCCTGGAGCAATTCTTTAATCGTCCCTTATGTTTGGTCCCTTCCTGCTTGTCCAGCAAGTCGAGCTACAGAATGTCCATGGTGTGTCTCTGGTGACCGTCAGGCTGAGAGGTCACCTGCTTTTGTGAGGAATGTCCCAGTGCTGGCGCCCTGCGCAGGACGGGAGGGCCCACATTGCTGAGGGTGACGGCCCCTGTGCTAGTTCCTCCACCGTGAAGTTAACCATTTTTTCTTTGTGGGGAGAAAGTACTAGACTATGAACGTGTCCTGTTTCTCATCAGACTTCTACTTGTTAGCTTTAGCATTTTGATATTCTTGCCTGAATCAATTATTTACGTGATGGTTGCAGAACTGGCATTTCTTCCGTATGTATTAGCTGGTGTTCTTCTTGACGCAGGACGGGCCTTCTCTACGACTGTCCCCGACGGCAGGGCTCGCTCCCAGGGACCCTGGGGACCCCCCAGGGCGCAGGGAAAGCAGCACCCAGGGCCACCTGCAGAGGCCTCTGCCGGGGGCTGGGCGGGATTGGGGAATCTCGACAGCAGGCAAGAGGGTCTCCTGGGGCATGCAGTCTACCCCCAAACTCAACAACGTGGACCACCAACACCCCGCCTGCTCCCACCCACCCTCGTTTGTATCTCAGTTGATTTTCTGATTTTTTTGGTACTGGTTTTCAGGTTTCTGTTAGATCTCATTGAGCTTCTTTAAAATCAGTGTTTTGAATTCTTTCTCAGACACCTCTCACATTCATTGTTGTAGGATCCGTTGCTGAAGAGTCAGTGTGATCCTTGGGGGGTGTCACGACACCCTGCGTTGTCATCCCTCCAGCATTGTCACACTGATTACTTTGTATTTGGAGAAACAGTCACTTCTTATTTTTGAGTTTACTTTTGTCTAAATGAGGTTCTTTTTTCTTTTTATTTTTTCTTTTTGTTTTTGAGACAGAGTCTCACTCTGTTGCCCAGGCTAAAGTACCTGGGCCCTGTGTCATCATCATAGCTCACAGCAACCTCAAACTCCTGGGATCAAGTGATCCTCCTGCCTCAGCCTCCCGAGTAGGTGGACTACAGGTGCCACCACGCCTGGCTAATTTCTTCCATTTTCTGTAGAGACGGAGTCTCACTTTTGCTCAGGCTGGCCTTGAGCTCCTGAGCTCAAGCAGTCCTCCCGCCTTGGCCTTCCGGAGTGTGGGGATTGCAGGTGTGAGTCACTGCGCCCGGCTGATGTTCTCCCTTCATTTAACTCATTTTGCATGGTTTACTCAGGCCTGCGTTGCTGACATTTTCAGTGTTGTTGATCCCGTTTGAGCGGCTGCTGTCAGGCTCCATCCTGCACTATGTTCCTCTTGAGTTTCTTGCCCTCTGCCAACCTGCTTCCCTCCCTGTCCTGTAGTTGCTGCTTTTCACACCCTCAGGTTTCCTGTCTAAACTGTTTACTTTTACGTGTTCTTAAGGGAGACCACACGCATTCTTTTGAGAGTGTGGAGTGGGTAGAATGGGGACAGGGAAGTTTCTGTTTTGCTGGAATGTTCATTGGGCTGATCTCACATGTTCCAGGGACACCCTGGAGCGGGGCCTGGAGTTCTGCCGGAGCACTCAGAGGGCAGACGGCTCCTGGGAAGGGTGAGTGGGCCTCGCCTGGGGTGCAGGCCGGTGGGAGCGGGAGGGTTCTGCTCTCACACGCCGCGTTCATAGAGTGGTTGTGTGATCCTGCTACACCAGAAGTTTCTGGAAGCAACCTGCCAGCCAGTGAATTTCTGGTGGACTCTGTTCCTTTTCTGAATGCCTGTGCTTCACCTAGGTGGGGGCTGCCTGGTGTGTTGCAGAGAGCAGTGGGCTAAGTGTGATCACTACGCCCCCTCCTCTGGCTGCCTGCGTTGGTTCTCGGGGGTCTGGCTAGGTTGTGGGGGGCTCAGCAGGTGGCAGTGCTGTCTTCGGTGGCCTCAGTGCCCAAGGCTCCGGAGTTGGCCCTGCTCACTGAAGCGCATGTGAATGGAGCAGAACAAAACGCCTTTCATTTCACTCACTCTCTATGACCGAGATGAAGGGCTGAGGTGCTCTCCCCTCTCCCTGCAGCTCCTGGGGTGTGTGCTTCACCTACGGCACCTGGTTTGGGCTGGAAGCCTTCGCCTGCATGGAGCAGACCTACCGAGATGGGTGAGTGCGGCTGCCGGTCCCGCTGGGTGGGTTCTCAGCCTGCTGATTGGCCGTCGGTGCTTTTTCCTTCCGTGTTTGATTTTAGGAGTGTTTTATAGAGTGAGATAGGATCAGAAAATGTCCCAGGTTGAAATGGGCATGTTCTCTGGCCTCACGCTCTGCACAGCTTCCTGACTCGTGCAGTGGAGGGATGCCCCGGCCCCTGAACCTGCACCCCGAGTAGGAGAGGGTTGAGGTCCAGGACGCTCACTGGACCAGTTAGGAGGAGGGCGGAGGCCTTGGCTCCACGCCTGTCTCTGGCTGCTGTGGCCATGCTGCGGGGCGTGGGAGTGTTCAGCGGCGGCTGGGAGGAGCCCGGCTTTCTTCAGGTGCCACCCAGACACTGTGGACACCATGACCTGGCACGTCAGCGAGGCCCCTGCAGCACAAAGCGCTCTACGTTATCTTCCCGGCAGCTCTGGGGGCAGGTGTGCCTGTCCACACTGCACATGTGCAGACACAGGCTCAGGGGTGTCACTGGTGGCCTCCAGCCCCACGTAGGGGTGGGGTGGCCCCGGTGCAGGCTCCTTCCCCACCGGCCCTCCCCAAACCCCGAGGCAGCCTGCCAGGGCTGGAACCCAGGGTGCAGACTGACCCTCGGTGTCTCCTGGTCTCTGCAGGGCTGCCTGCGCAGAGGTCTCCCGCGCCTGCGACTTCCTGCTGTCCCGGCAGATGGAGGACGGAGGCTGGGGGGAGGACTTCGAGTCCTGCGAGCAGCGGCGCTACGTGCAGAGCGCCCGGTCCCAGATCCACAACACCTGCTGGGCTCTGATGGGGCTGATGGCTGCCAGGTGGGGACCTGGCCTCAGCCCTGAGCCGGGGTGGTGGGGAGGGCCCAAGTGCGAACGTCGGGAGAGGCCTGCGGGCCAAGGGCTGGGCCCCATTCAGCTGCCACTCTGTGAACGAGCTCTGTAAGAGCCATGTTCGCATTTCCGGCGCAGGTGGTGGGCCTGTCCCTTGTCTGATCGAGTGGGGCCTGGGGGAGGCTTGCCCCTTAGGCGTGGACCACCTGCCGCTGACGGCGGCCGTGGCAGAGCCAGGGAAGCAGGGCCCAGTGGGACGGCCAAGGGGGGCCGTGGTGGGGAGGCTGCTTCCCAGTGGTGGCAGTGGCAGCTGCCTCGGCAGTCATAGCACAGGTCCCTGCAGCTGCTCTCTGTGGCCCTCCTGCGTCCATGGCGGGTGCTGGGCCACATACATGTGTAGGCGCACACACGTGCAGATGCATGCAGATGTGCAGCTGCACACACAGGCACGTGCACACAGACACGCACATGCACACATGTACACCCAGGCATGTGCAGACATGCACACACATGTGTACACCCACAGGCATGTGCACAGACATGCATACGCACACGTGTACACTCATAGGCGTGTGCACACACAGGCATGTGCACACATATACACTCATAGGTGTGTGCAGACACATGCACATGTATGCACTCAAAGGTGTGTGCATACAGACACATGCACACGTGTACACTCACAGGCATGTGCACACATATACACTCAGGCATGTGCATACGTGCACATGTATATACCCACAGGTGTGTGCATACAGACACATGCACACGTGTACACTCACAGGCATGTGCACACATATACACTCACAGGCGTGTGCAGACACATGCACATGTATACACTCACAGGTGTGTGCATACAGACACGTACACGTGTACACTCACAGGCATGTGCACACATATACACTCACAGGCATGTGCAGACACATGCACATGTATACACTCACAGGTATGTGCATACAGACACATGCACATGTGTACACTCACAGGTGTGTGCCCACACAGACACATGCACACGTGTACACTCACAGGCGTGTGCCCACACAGGCACCTGTGTGCTGCAGTGTCCTAGTCTGTGCCGCCCTGTTGGATTTGCAGCCACTTGGGGAATCTTCCTTAAACCCCCAAAGCTGGGCTAGCTCAGCCTGACAGGAGCAGTGGAGTCTTGGGGGACCTCCAGGGTAGGACAGTTAGGGACGCACAGTCGATCTGGGTCCTTTTCGTGTCTCACCCTGGCCAGCAAGTGTCAGCTCTTGTGGCTTCCGTGGCCTCCAGAGGCCCACGAGGACCAGTGAGCAGAGAGGAGAAACAGAAGGGGCCTTGTGTGGGCCGTGGGCCCCGTCTGAAGAGGCGAGTGTACCTCCTGGCCTGCCCGTGTCCGTGCCTGCACGTCACCTCTCAGGACACCTGGGGGGAGCGTGATGAGGCCTGCGCTGTGCGGTGGTTCCTAGCGGGGCCTGCGGGTCATCACTGCAGCTTTCCAGTTTTGTCGTCACACCTGGCCTTGTGGGGTGAGGGTGAAGTTTACGCTACTGTGCCCTGGGGCGTGTCCCAGCCTGTCCGCTCTCCCCTAGGCACCCCGACGTGGCTGCCCAGGAGAGAGGAGTCAGGTGTCTGCTGGAGAAACAGCTCCCCAACGGCGACTGGCCCCAGGTACGCTGCCGGGGCCAGAGAGCACAAGGCCCCTGCTGACCCCGAGTTTGCACGGGCCGTATCACTGCTCCACCCTGCCACGGCGTTCTTGGGGTGCTGTGGAGATTTGGGAGGCGTTTGCTAGCGGAGGTGGTGGCTGGTCTGTGGCAGGTCACCGGGTGCTGAAGTCCCGAGCAGATCTTGCTGTTGGCAAATGACGCTCTGGCTGGGGCAGGACAGGTGCAAAGCCAGGGGGAGGGCAGCCCCTCTCCCCTTCCCTCCAGGACAGACCCTGGCTCTGCTACCTCAAGGCCCCTCCCCTAGCTGGAGGGGCAGGGAGCCGCCCCCACCTGTCCCTGCAGGGTAGGGGTCATGAGGTCACGTGAGGCTGACTGTCCTCTCTTTGGATGAGGCTGGGGCAGGGGGTTGGGGTCTGTGCCCGTTGGGGGCTGGTGACCCAGGTCAAGGGTTTGCTGGGGGGTAGGGGGTGGGTCTGAGTGGGCCTGTGGTGCCCTGGCTGACTCAGGGTGGCAGGGCCACCTGCTCTCGACTCTCTCACCGTCTAGTCTCACTTAATTATCACCTCTCGGGCCAACTCACCCAGGGACAGACAGGCTGTTACACTGCCTGGTGGAGCCTGTGTGTTCATTTCTCTGTGTCCTTTTAGGACAACGTCTCTGGGGTCTTTAACAAGTCCTGTGCCATCTCCTACACAAGCTACAGGAATGTCTTCCCCATCTGGACCCTCGGCCGCTTCTCTCGCCTGCACCCCGACAGCGCCCTCGCCGGCCACCCCTGAGGGCGCAGCTGCCTGGCCAGGCGGCCGCTGGGGCTAATGAGCGGTGGCGTCACTCGAGTTCCCGGCGGGGCTGAGGTGTCTCGGCCAGGTGGGGGGACCCTCTGTGACCCTGCGTCGGGCTCCAGCACCCATCCCCCACCTCTGCAGGGGAGGGAACCAGGCCCGGGGCAGCGAGGGCAGGGTGGGGGCTGTTTTAGACACTTGGCTTTCAGCACAGGGGTAGTTCTGAGAATAGCTTGTCAGGCTTGGGTGAGGAAAGGAACAAGATGAACCATGACCCTCGAGGACACACACACTTTCCACGGCATCTCAGCGCAGTCCTCCCCCGGGGGTGCGGCTGGGAGGGCTTTTCTGACCCACAGCTGAGTTTTTGGGAGAGGAGCAGCTGTGCCTCGTGTGGTTGCTACCTGGGTCTGCCGGGCACGTCTGGGCTGGCTCGGGCCTGGCCCGGCTGCCCCTCTTCTCTGTCTTGGGGCTGAGGACGCAGGTAAGCCCACAGGGGCGGTGGGGACAGTGGGCTGAGTGGGCAGCTGTGAGCAGCCTGGGCGGTGGGCGCTTCCCTGCGTGTCCCGAGGCTGCAGTGGAGCCGAGTATGGCCCAGGCCTGGCCCCCAGGTGGCGGCTCGCCTGCGTGGCTCAGCGGGTTGCAGGCACCGGCATCCCGACCCCCAGGGGTCGTGGCCACATGTTGAGACAGAGACCTGTGAAGCTGCCCGAGCATCACAAGAGTTGAGGGGTCAACCATCACGGGGGTTACCACCGTGAGGCACTGCTGTGTACTGAGGCAACCTGTCACGTACCACGCATGGAGCCGGCCGGCAGGTGCAGCAATGCCTGGCACCAGGGCTGCTGCCAGCCTCGTGCTCCCACGGGTGCTCTGGGCTGGGACGAGGGCCGGATTTCCGGGGTGAGGAGCTCCCTTCTGGCTTCTAATCCTGTCTGGCCCGGCTCTCGTGGACACAGGGCTCAGGATGGAAAATTCAGGTCCTGACTTGGCCTTTGACTGGCGTGGACGGGCGGCTCCTGGCTTGGGGCCAGCCCGAGATCGTTGCTGTTCTCTTCTGGCCATGGCGAGGGGTCGCAGGAGCTGTGACGGGAATAAGGCCCAGGCCTGGCACTAGCCCTGCTCCCTGCCCAGGGTGCGCCCTGCAGCCTCACAGCCTGCCGTCCCTGTCCCTGCCAGCTCCTGGATGGCGGGCAGCTCCAGCCTCTCTGCCCTGGCCCACGTCCTTGCCCCGACAGCCGAGAGCTGTGTCTGGATGCCCCTCTGATCCTGGCATTCCCTGCCCGAACTCTCTGGGGCCACCCCTGTGCCTCAGTGCGGGTCCAGGGCTCTCACCGAGGCCTCGTGCCATCTGCCCTGCTCCTGCCCAGCTCTTGCGCCCTGACCCGCCGTGCGTCACTGACTCCCCAGGGCTGCAGCTTGAGCGGTTTCCTCTGCTGACCTCTCACCCTCCTGCCTCGGGGTGGTCTCCCGCCCCCTCAGCCCTGCAGGGCTGGGCAGGCCGTGCCTCGGGTGGGGCTTTAGTGGGACCTGTTAAGGACCAGCGCTTTCACAGACATCTTAAAACCAGGGTTTATTTGGCTGAAAGAATGTGTCAGGACCCTTGGAAGTTGCCGGGTGTGCGCACGCCCTTCTTTCCTCAGCCCACAAGTTCTCCCCCAGCTGGGCAGCAGCGGGACAGACGGTGGCCGTCAGAATCTGCCCCAAGCAGCAGCTGCTGTCCCCGGAACCCCCAACCACAACCGGATCACTGACCGGTTGTCCAGAGAGGAAACATAAATCACTTTCATGCTGAAAATGTTACTGAAAGTCACTAATACGACCAGCTGCCTTAATAAACAGACGGTGATTCTTGGACAGAAGTGTGTCGTGCTTGTGTTTGTCTTGTGCGGGGTCTGCCGAGACGGGCTCCTGCCCACTGAGTGGGGTGAGCCGGAGCCCAGCCTGGCCTCGGGAGCAGTAGCTGCGTGAGGGTGAGCCGGCTGCGCCTCCACCAGCCAGGGGGAAATACGAATGTATATTCTAAGAGAAAACAGCATAGGCTATTATAATATTTTTTTGTTAAGGGCTATAAAAATATCCAGAAAGAAAAAGAAGTGTTACACAGTGATGTTTGCTAATACGAAGAACTTTCATGGCATCGTTTTCCTTCACGTGGCCTTCACGTGGCACAGCGACCCCGGCAGTCCCCTCTTTCATTGCGTTCTGTGGGGTTTCTGAGTCTGTACCCGCCTCGGTCTTCTCATTTGTAAACCAAATTCGTGTTCAATTCATTGTTTAAAAAGGGGTGCATTTTTCTGTTCCACGAAGAGGACTTTCGTTACAGTTGGGCCGTGATGCAGAAGAGCGACCTGGCCCGCCTGGCCCTGGCAGAGGCGCGCTGAGCAGGACGCAGCAGCCACTCTGCGCACTCGCCCCCGAGGGGAAACATCTGCCTTAACACGACTGAAAAGCAGGTTCTCCATCCTTTAAAGACTTTCGTTTATCAGGAACAGATTTTGAATATTCTGGTTTTTCTCTGCAACCATATTAGGTTTTCTTTGTTTACTATGCTATAAACTTCAGATCCTTGAAATTTTGATATTAATATCAAAGTAGCCTTTAGGACGAGGAATAGTACCAGAAATAAGTAAAGGGACATTTAGTAATGACAAAAGGGTCACTTTTATCAAGACAGTCCTAAACACGTACGTACTCAGTAACAGTGTCAGAACACATGGAGCAAAGCTCCAGGACTGAAGAGGATTAGACACATACACAGTTGCACAACTGATACACAACTGATAGTCGCAAGATCTGTGAGGGTGTGGATTTGACCACGAGCTGACAGCATGTCTATAACACGTCACCTTGGCACAGTGAAGCCGTATTCTCCTCACGTGGACCATGCACCATACACACGTGTGCCACGTCATGAGAAGACCCTCCAGAGATGGAAAAGGACAGAAATCGCAGAGTGCGGTCTGACCACAGTGAAGTTAGAGTCAGCAACAAAGAGATTTGTAAAGTTCCAAATATTTGGACGTGAAACAACAGGCTTCCAAGTTAGCCGTGGTCACAGGTGAGAGCACGGAGAGCAACGTTGGGGACGGCCACTGCTGGCCCGAGCCTGACCTTGCAGCCACCACGGTCGGGACAGTGCAGTGGTGGAACAGCTGGTCGGGGGACAGAACGGGGGGCCCAGGCAGCCCACACGCACACAGCTGGGCTTTGGCAAAGGCAGCTCCACAGGGGAAGGACAGTCTTATCAACTTGTGGTGAAGTAGCCAAACATCCATATGTGGAAAAGTGAATCTGGACACAGGCTTTGCACTCTGCACAAAGTCAACTCAACAGGGGTCCAGACCTCAATGTAAAATGCAAAACCATAAAACCCCTAGAACATCGTGTAGGAGGAATCTAGGTCCCCGTGGGTTTGGCGACGACCATTTACGTGTGACACCACAGGTACGATCCGTGAAAGGAAACATTGGTAAGTTGGACTTAATCAAAGTCCAACTTAAAAATTTCTGCTCTGCAAAAGACACTGTCAAGAGAATGAAACAAGTCAGAGACTGGGAGAAAATATCTAAAAAAGCACATCTGCTAAAAGACTGTTATCCGAAAGAACCCTTAAAACTCCACGATAAGAAAACAATGTGATTGCAGGGCGTGGTGGCTCGCACCTGTAATCCTAGCACTCTGGGAGGCCCAGGCGGGCGGATTGCTTGAACCCAGGAGTATGAGGTTGCTGTGAGCTAGGCTGACGCCACGGCACTCTAGTCTGGGCAACAGAGTGAGACTCTGTCTCAAAAAAAAAAAAAAATGAAAACAACATGATTAAAACAACATGAGCCAAAGACCTTAACAGACATCTCACCAAAGAAGATTCGTAGATGGCAAATGAGCATCTGAGAAGACGACCCATGTCACATGCCACCAGGGGGCGCACGCTAGCACATCTGGGTGCTCTAACACCTGTTCGCATGGCCCCATAGTAACAGGAACTCCCCCGACTGGTGGGATGTAAAATTGTGCAGCTGTTTTGAAAGGCAGTTTGGCAGGTTCTTACGAAACGGAATGTGCTCTTACCATAGAATCCAGCCATCTCCTCGGCATTCACCCAGGAGCTGAAAACTCACGCCCACACAGAAACCCTTACAAGGATGTCTATAGTGCTCGAATTTGTAATCGCCAAAACTTGGAAGCGCCCAGGACATCCTTCAGTAGCTGAGTGGATAAACTGTGGCACGTCCAGACGATGGAATATCATTCAGCACCAAAAAGAAATGCGCGATCGAGCCATGGAAAGACTTGGAGGAACCTTAGGTGCATGAGACTAAGTGGAAGAAGCCAGTCAGAAAGGCTGCGTGCGTGTGACTCCAACTGTGCGACATTCCAGAAAAGGCAGACGGTAGCAAGTGCAGTGGTGGTCAGGGTGGTGACGCTGCTCTGTGTAACGCTACCGTGGCGGGTGCGTGTCGTCACACATTTGTCCAAACTGTGGAACGTGTGTCACCAAGTGTGTACCCTGACGTGAGCCACAAACACTGGGTGATGGTGACGCGTCAGTGTGGGGTCGTCAGCTCTCACAAGTGTCCCTCCGTGGGGCATGTTGATGATGGGGAAGGCGGTGCATTTGGGGGGGCTCTCTGTACCTTCCTCTCAACCCTGCTGTGAACCTAATACTGTTCTAAAAGTAATTAAAGTCTTTAAGTGAGAAGGATGAAAGCACAAGGGAAATTAGAAAATATTTTCAGCTGAGTGAAAATAAAAATGTGATGTCAAGATTCGAGGGACGTACCTAAACAGGCTGTAAGTCAGTAAGAAAGGCCTAAAGTCAGGGATCTGAGCTTCCTGCTTAAGAAGCTTAAACCACAGTAAGTGGAAGGAAGGAAATACAAGAGCACAAGTCAAATGCAATAAGACACAAAACATAACAGAGTAAATCAATGAATCTGGAAGTTGGTGCTTGGAAAAGATTAATGAGCCTGTAACTTGAGCAAGTAAAGAAGGAAAGGGCTTGTATCGGGAATAAAAAGGTGCATAGCTGGGGACCCGACAGGCTGCGTCCAGCCTCTCTGCTGAGGCTGTGCTCCGCACGGCCCCCGAGACGCTGGCTCTGGGCCCTCCGCTCTCCCCACCCTGCCTCTGCGTGTCCTGCAGAAGCCACCTGCGCACAGGGCTTCTGCACACGGCTTCTGCACGTCTTCTGCATGTCCACTTCTGGTTTCCTGTCTGGGATTGGGAGACTGCAGAGGGAATAACAAGGGGGTCTCCAGAATTGATGCCAGGATTCCGCCACTTACAGGAAATGGGCAAATTCCGTGAAAGACAGCTGTTATCAAAGCGGACAGGAGAAAAAACAGAAAATTTAAGCAGCCTTGTATCTATTTAAGAAAATGAATTAGGAATTTAAAACTTTCCCAGGAGAAATCCAGACCCAGATGGGTTCGCTGGTGAATTCAATCAAATATTTAAGAGAGAAACAACAATCCAACACAAACGCCCAGGAGAAAGAGTAGGGACACTGGGCAGCTCACTGTGTGAGGCCCGTGTCACCAAACCAGAGCCAGACGTCACAAGGACAGGAGACTCGGGTCAGGTCCCTCATGAACACAGTGACACTTAACACATGTTAACAGCAGGATCCAGCAACGTGGTGGCAGTGAGGTGTGGCGGGCAGCTGTCCAAGCGCTGGCGGGTGTGTGGCTGGAGTGGGAGTGGCGTCAGAGAAGGTTTCCTGGAGTGGGAAGAAGACAGCATCTTAAATATGGTGGCAGGGGCCGGGGGACAGCGGCTCAAGTCCCCGCTGGCCTTAGGGAGGAGTGACCAGACTGGTGTCCAGGAAGCCCCAGCACACCCTGCCTCAGTGGGCACTGAGTCCCACTGCCCTGACCTGGGGATGGAGCGCCGTGGCTCTGGCTATGAGGCCGGTCTCAGGTTCCATAAGGGGCGTCTGGGGTTTAGAAATCCCCCTTCTCCATAAAGCCTGCCTCTCCTTGCAGCAACAGTACACTAGCTTGGCCGTTGGGCCCCTCCACCGCCCGTCCCGAGCGCCCTTGCTGTGGAGGGGGAGCCCCCGCCAGGGGCTGGAGGGTGGAGGACGGGTGTTCTCGGGCTGCATCCCCCACAAGGAGGAGGGGGAGACACCCGGCTGCCTCTTGGCTGCGGGTAGAACAAGACTTACGGAGCAGAGGGGCCAGGCTGAGCGTGTTTACCTTCCCAAGTGATTGTGGAAGCCGAGAGTCGAGACGGTTTCACGGTGGTCTCCAGCAGGACCACGGCAGGGCTGCGCGTGATTGGTCCAGAGGCCTTTGCTCAGGGCCAGACAGTGACGTGCGGTTGGCGGTGGTCGGCGACTGAGACCCTCAGCGCTCGCGGTCCATGTGGTGGACACGGACGTGCTGCCAGGCCCCTCCGGAGGGGATGTGGCCAGCAGGCGGCCTCTGACGGCCCCTCACTGCCCCCTCCTTCCTCGGACCCCAGTAAGCATCGGCCCCTGGGGACACGGCTGGCCTGCCTCTGCCTCTGCCGGCCCCACAGAGCCAGGGACGCACTGGGTCTGCTGCCTGGAGGCGAGTGCCGAGGCAGGCGTGGCAGCCCCCGCCCCAGCCCTCGGGGTGAAGGCAGAGTCCCGCTGTCCGGCTGTTCCCGGGTGGCCTCCTTGGCCCGCAGTCCATCTCATGGTGTTCGAGGTGCGTGCTCTGTGGGCCCCTTGCTTCTCCGCTGTCACCAGGGCCAGGCCTGGCCCACGCTGGCCCCAAAGGACATCTGGGGGGAGGGGTGGCTGGGGTGGCACCGCCTCTTTAAGGGCAGCGACATCACAAGGCGTGGAAGCTGGTGGAACTCCATGCAGCTGCACCCGTGGAGTCTGTGGACTGGGACTCCACCTCCATGGGCTGAGCCGCAGGGAAGCGCCGGGGCACACCATGGCGGAGCGCAGTGAGCTGATGAGCAGGCTGATGAGCGAGAACGCGGACCTGAAGAAGCAGGTGCGGCTGCTGAAGGAGAACCAGATGCTGAAGCGGCTGCTCAACGAGAGCTGCCAGGAGAACTGCGGCCGCGCCGGCCGGGACCTGCTGTTCCCCAAGGCCCCCGGCTACCCCGAGGCCTGCTCCCCCGCGAGTGCAGGTGAGCCCGGCCTCGCGCACAGGGGTGCCAGAAGGTGAGGTGGCCTCGCAGGGCGGCAGGGCCCGGCCTGCAGATGCGGGTGGTCGCGGGTGCCTTCCTCACCCCCAGGTCTGAGTCAGCCAGGACCACGCTGCCGCTTCTGCTGCGGGTCCCCAGGGAAGGCCCCTCGGTCTGGGCCACCAGGGCCACACCTGGCCCGAAGGAGGAGCTCGGGGTTGGCCACCGTCCCAGAAGGGCTCCCATGAGGGATAAGACGGGAATCACAGAGGCCGGTAGAACCCGGTAGGGGCAGCTGACCGCGCCCAGGAGCTGACCGCTCCTGCGGTGGCCACAGGAGCTTCACGCCTCTGTCATGCAGCGTCTGCTCTCATGCCATCTGCCAAAGCGAGCCTGGCGCCGAGGGTGCCCGGCCCAGAGGGCGGGCCCTGCCGAGTTGCTGTTGGGGGTCCTGTCCCTGGGAGGGGAAATGCGGGGTGCAGGGGTCAGTCCTGGCATCGGACCCTCAGTCTCCAGGGGCCTTGATGAGGGGTCTGCACGGCAGATTTTCCTTGCAGGGGCGAGCGCCTCGCCAGGAGGGGCCCAGAGCGTGCCACTGACACAGCACGGGGCTGGAGGCCCCAGTGTCTGCAGGGCCCAAGTCCTGAGTCCCCACCAGCCACAGAGCCCCCCACGCCGGCCACCGGATGTTTGCCACAGGGACTGGTGCTCGTGGCGCAGGGCCGTGCGAGTGAGTGTTGGTGCTGGGCTCACCGGTGCCCTGGAGGCCCGTGTGTCTTGTGGCTGCAGAGGCGCTTGTTTCCCAGTCCTGCCAGCACGCCGCAGCTGCGGAGGGCGCGGCCCTGTCCCCCTCCTTGTCCTCACACAGGAATCATGTCGCACCCAGCTGGGCCTCCGGGCTCAGAGCTGACTGTGTGCTCGGCCACCCACAGAGTGCTGGGGTCCTCGCATATGTAGGCCGTGCTGTCTGGAGAATGGCCGGGGTCTCCGTGACCGTAGCCAGCGATCCCGCCCGCGGCCCCCAGCAAGCCCAGGTCTCGTGGGACCCTGACTCAGGGCAGCCCCAGCCCAGGGCCACCATGCCTCCCGCAGAGCCTGGCAGCCCAGCTCAGGGTGGGCCCAGCGCATCCTCACCAGGGAGGGGCCTGGCCAGGGCCGCCCTCTCCGTTCTGGGCCTGAGCTGGAGAGTGCTTGGGGATGTGACCGGCCTCCAGGACGCCGGAAAACCGGCACTGAGCTCGTGCAGTAAGACGAGTTCATAAGGAGCAGGAACCGTTCCCAAGAGTCCCTGAGCGGCTGTGTTCAGAACAGGACGTGTGCTTTAGAAACCTGTTTTTCTTACTTATTCAGTAACGTGCTTATGGTTGAAGTTAAAGTTCTTCATCCCCCAGGTAAATAACCCTGCAAAAAAAAAAAGTTGTTTTTTTTAATTTAGGGTTATTTCCTTTGGCTTTATTTTTCTAAAAGTAGAATCACTGATTTAGAAGGAAGGGATACATTTTTAAAATACATTTTTATGGCATTTTTACCTATTTATTCTTTTAAATATCCTTGATGGTTTTATACATTGCAGTTATATTCAGTTATTTTTTTTGGTAGAGATGGGGTCTCACTATGTTGCCCAGGCTGATCTGGAACTCCTGCATCAGCCTCCCAAGGTGCTGGGATTGTGGCGCGATCCACTGCACCCAGCCTGTATGAGGCCGTCCTGGCTCATAAGTCTGTTCAGCTATTTCCCACACGTGTATCTTTCATGTTTATTAATAAGGCGTAAGTTTGACAGGCTAACTTAACATTCTTGATGCATTTCACGTTATTCGTCGCGATTGTGGGGCGCTGTCTTGCCCAGGGTATCTGCAGAGTGGTCAGCGTCGGCATGCAGGAGGCTGCTGATTTGTGGACGTGCGTCCCCGTCCAGCCACTCCCTGAGGTTGTCACTCCACCGAGGATTCTAGTCCATCCTCTCACATTTCCTGTCTACATTGGCAGGATTTGCAATGTCCGTTTTAGATGAGGTTCCAGCACAGGCCCTTCAAATTCTGCCTCTGCCTTTGTGACCCAGCGCCCAGTTCCCACCTAGACTCACTTGGCTTCCTGGGGACGGAAGAGGGGGCTCCGTGTCCCCTGCCCCTGGTGGGGGCTTGACCAGCGTGGAGGGGCACCGGCCAGTCTCCCAGGGTGGAGGGACACCAGCCAGTCTCCCAGGGTGGAGGGGCACCGGCCAGTCTCCCAGGGTGGAGGGGCACCGGCCAGTCTCCCAGGGTGGAGGGGCACCGGCCAGTCTCCCAGGGTGGAGGGGCACCGGCCAGTCTCCCAGGGTGGAGGGGCACCGGCCAGTCTCCCAGGGTGGAGGGGCACTGGTCAATCTTCCAGGAAGGAGGAGCACTGGTCGGTGCCAGGGAACAGCCTTTTCAGCCCTTCAATGCTAAAGACCAAAAGCGACTGAGGAATGGCTCATCTGTTCAGTTTTGTGACCCTGTCTTGGTATCAGTGGTGCCCTCAGCTTTCCCTGGGGTCTGTCCGTGGGGACCTGCTGCTACACAGCTGCTGGGCTTTGCCTCTTGCTGTCTACTCCTGGCCAGGTTTGGGGAAGGTTTCGTGCCATTATTTTTGGACTCTATTTTTACATGAGCCTGGCTACGGTTTTCTTTCTGGGGTTGTCTTTGTGGGAATTTGATACCCAAATTGTGACAAAGTTTGAACCTTAACTGAGCATTTTTTAATTTTTTTTTTTTTTGAGACAGAGTCTTACTCTGTTTCCTAGGCTAGAGTGAGTGCCATAGTATCAGCTTAGCTCACAAGAAACTCAAACTCCTGGGCTCAAGCGATCCTCCTGCCTCAGCCTCCCAGGTAGCTGGGACTACAGGCATGAGCCACCATGCCCGGCTAATTTTCTCTATATATTTTTAGTTGGCCAATTAATTTCTTCCAATTTTTAGTGGAGACGGGGTCTCGCTCTTGCTCAGGCTGGTCTCGAACTCCTGACCTTGAGTGATCCGCCCGCCTTGGCCTCCCAGAGTGCTGGGATTACAGGTGTGAGCTGCCGTGCCTGGCCTTGACTGAGCATCTTTTAATATTTTCCAGCCTTCCAACTGGCTTTTTGCGAAGCAGGGGTGAGGAATTGCCTGGGAACTTGACAGAGCTTTCCCAGACCTCCCAGGACTGCAGCCCTTTGGGGATCATTGTTCTGTAACTTTCAGATTTTTCTTCTTTGTTTATTGGTTAATTTAGGCTTTCTATTTCTTAAGTCATTTAAAAGTAATCTCTGGCCTGGTGTGGTGGCTCATGCCTGTAGTCCCAGCACTTTGGGAGGCCCAGGAGGAGGATGGCTTGATGCCAGGAATTTGAGACCAGCCTGAGCAACATAGCAAGATCCTGTCTCTACAAAAACTTTAAAAGTTAGCCGGGTGTGTTGATGTGTGCCTGTGGTCCTAGCTACTTGGGAGGCTAAGGGAGGAGGATTGCTCGAGCCCAGGAGTTCAAGGTTATACTGACCTGCACTCCAGCCTGGGTGACATAGTGAGGCCATATCTCTTAAAAAAAAAAAAAAAAAAGTAATTTCCCAGAAGATAACTTTTTATTTATTGAAATTGTAAATTAAGATATAATTCTTAACCAGAAGAGATAGAATCGAATTAAAAAAGAAAAAAAAAACTAAAGAAAATTATATATTATTAAAAAAGATACAATTGTGCGTAAAAAGAACGTTAAGTCCCTGGGTGGGAGGCTGTGGGGCCCGGCTGGTGCCCGCGTGGGCGGGAGGCATGCCACACACGCAGGACTTTGCTGCTTTTGAACTTTTTTTCTCTTCAAAAACATTTCTGGGGCCAGATTAGTTGGTTCTTTCATAGGCACATTTTAAGATGTAATTATTTGATATAGTTCTTAACACTGTTTGTCCAATATGGGTATGCTTTGTTGCTAGGAGAATAAACTCAGGGGTAGAAAGGGGTTTCACGAGCCATGAAAGAACAGATAAGTTAAATTTCACCAGGGATTAGGGAACTCCCAGTGACCTCAGCAGCCTGGGTTGGGAAGACCAGGTGCTGGTGAGGTTACGGGATCAGCAGCTGTGGGTGGGCACGACCTTCCACTGTCCTTGTGGGAAGCAGAGGAGAAACGTACATGCCCCTGAGCCCAGGTGTGGGCTGTGGAGGACGCCGCTGAGCCCAGGTGTGGGCTGCGGAGGACGCCCCTGAGCCCAGGTGTGGGCTGCGGAGGACGCCCCTGAGCCCAGGTGCGGGTGGTGGAGGACGCCCCTGAGCCCAGGTGCGGGTGGTGGAGGACGCCCCTGAGCCCAGGTGTGGGTGGTAGAGGACGTGCACTCCTCTGAGCCCAGGTGTGGGCTGTGGAGGACGTCCCTGAGTCCAGGTGTGGTCTGTGGAAGATGTTCACGCCCCTGAGCCCAGGTGTGGGCGGTGGAGGACGCCCCTGAGCCCAGGTGTGGGCGGTGGAGAACGCCCACGGAGCACCCAAGAAGGCTGGTTATAGCTTTGCTTTTATAAAAACCTGGAGACAGCCCCATGCCTACCAATAGGGCAATGATAAAAAGTCACTGTGTGCGCATGTGTGTGTGTGTGTGCGCGTGTGCTCAAGTGTACATGTGTGCAAGGAATAGGCCAAACGAGCCAGGTAGCTACCAGATGACTTGGGACGGGCAAACTGCAAAGAGGTGAAGCCACAGCAAAAAGTTCTGTGCAGAGTGAAACACACGGGGGGACACATTTGTATGAAACGAGAGGGGCTTGCAGAAGCCGCGCCGTGGCGTGTGGCTGCACACGTGGGCAGGAGCTCGTGGTGGCGGCGCCCTGTGCCCGTGGGCAGCGCGGTGCCAGCAGCCACTTCGCCCTCATCCAGCAGCTCCTCCTCTCGAGGCTGGGGGGACGCAAGAGGGCTCTGAAGCCAGGAAAACGCCAGCCGGCCTCAGGGCTTGGGGCTGGGTGCAAGAGGGTTCCCTAAGGTGTCCTCTCCCCTTCTCAGGATATCTTAGGAGCATCAGCCTGACTTCTCGTCCCTTTCCTCCCGCCCCAGTTCCAGATTTCGGAAGGTTCGCCAGTGTCCCCGACGTGCCCTCCCAGCTGCAGACATCCTCCCTGGAGGACCTGCTGTGCTCGCACGCGCCCCTCTCCAGCGAGGACGACAGCTCCCCGGGCTGCGCCGTCCCCTCCCAGGCACCCTTCAAGGCCTTCCTCAGCCCCCAGGAGCTGCACGCCCCTCGAGACACCGACGGGATGCTGTCCCCGCTCCTGAGCCCCTTGCAGAACTCGCTGGGTGACAAGGCCATGCTGGAGCCCAGGGGCACAGCCCGGCCCAAGAAGGTGTGCTTCTCGGAGAGCAGCCTGCCCACCGGGGACAGGCCCAGGAGGAGCTACTACCTCAGCGGTACGGTGGGCGCGGGGGCACCTGGTGGGCCCGGCTTCTCCATCTGGGTGGAGAGAGCCAGGCGGGAGGCCGGGGTCCAGGGCTGTCCTGTCCTCATCTTCTGCCCGTCTTTTTATTAAAAAATTGGGGCCAGGCGCGGTGGCTCACGCCTGTAATCCTAGCACTCTGGGGGGCCTAGGCGGGAGGATATTTCAAGGTCAGGAGTTTGAGACCAGTCTGAGCAAGAGCGAGACGCCGTCTCTACTAAAAATACAAAGAAATTAATTTGCCAACTAATATATATAGAAAAAATTAGCCGGGCATGGTGGCGCATGCCTGTAGTCCCAGCGACTCGGGAGGCTGAGGCAGGAGGATCGCTTGAGCCCAGGAGTCTGAGGTTGCTGTGAGCTAGGCTGACGCCACGGCACTCACTCTAGCCCGGGCGACAGAGTAAGGCTCTGTCTCAAGAAAAAAAAAAAAAATTGGGTTGCTCCTTTTCTTCCTGTGGAGTTTTAAGAGTTCTTTATGTATTCTGGGTACAAGTCTCTGTCTGGGTATATATTTTGCAGACATGGGCTTCTGGTCTATGGTTTTTCCATTTTTATAATAATGTTTTTTGATAAGCAAAACTGTTTAATTTGAAGTCCAGTTCATTGATTTTTTTTTTTTTTGTATTTCATGCTTTTTATGTTCAATTTAAGAAATCTTCGCCAAACCAAAGGTCACAAAGATTCTCTCCTATGTGTTTTTCTAGAAATTTTATAGCTTTAGGTTTTGCATTTAGGTCTCTGGGCAACTCCAAGTTAATTTTTGTGTATGGTGGTGTGAGGTTTGCATATAGATACCCACTTCTTCTAGCACTAGAGCTTGAACAGATTATCCTTTTCCAATCGATTGCCTGGACAGCTTTGTCAAAAATCCATTGTCCATACATGTGTGAGTCTATTTCCGGACTTTCCATGTGGTTCCATTTATCTATGTTGGGTCCACATGTGTGAGATTCCTGTAGCTTTATAATAAGACTATAAATCAGGTAATGTAAGTTCTTCAACTTTGTCCTCCTTTTTCAATATTTTTTTGGCTATTTTAGGTCCTTTGCATTTCCATACAAATTTTAGAATTAGCTTGTCCATTTCTACAAAAAAAATCTTGCTGGGATTTTGATCGAGATTATCCTGGGCCTATAGACCAAATTAGATCAATTTCCAGAGAAATGACACCTTAGCAACATTGGCTCTTTTGATGAACACTATATGTATCTGTTTATTTAGGTCTTTAACAATTTTATAAGCAATGTTTTATAGTTTTCTATGTACACATCTTAGTATTATATATATATGTGTGTGTGTGTGTGTGTATTTTTTTATTTGAGACAGAGTCTTGCTCTGTTGCCCAGGCTAGAGTGCAGTGATGTCATCATAGCTCACTGGAACCTCAAACTCCTGGGCTCAAGTGATCCTTCAGCTTCAGCTTCCTGAGTAGCTGGGACTACTGGCACCACCTCCATGCCTGGCTAATGTTTCTATTTTTAGAAGAGACGGGGTCTCACTCTTGCTCAGGCTGGTCTCCAACTCCTGAGCTCAAGTGATCCACCCGCCTCATCTTCCCGGAGTGCTGGGGTTACAGGCGTGAGCCACCGCGCCCAACCAGTATTTCACAGTTTTGATGCTGCGATAAATCATATTGTTTGTATCAGTATGAAATTCTGATGTTTGTTTCCAGGATATAGTAACACAGCTGAGCTTTATGTGATGGTTAAGTTTGTGGACCAAGTTGACTGGGCCATAGGGCAGCTGGATACTGGGTCAAACATTATTCTGAGTGTGTTTGTGAGGGCGTTTTTGTGTGACATTAACATTTAAGTTGGTAGAATGAATGGAGCAGGTTGCCCTCCCCATGCGAGTGGGCCTCACCCCGTCAGTGGAGTGGCACGGAAGGCCGACCCTCCCTCTAGTAGGAGAGAACCGCTGCCCACCTGCCGAGAGACTCGCACGGCACGTGGGCTCTCTGCTGGCCGGCTGTAGCCCCGGTGATCTTCTTCTTTTTTTTTTAGACAGAGTCTCACTGTGTTGCCCGGGCTAGAGTACTGTGGCATCAGCCTAGCTCACAGCAACCTCAAACTCCTGGGCTCAAGTGATCCTCCTGCCTCAGCCTCCCCAGTAGCTGGGACTACAGGCATGCACCAGCAAGCCCGGCTAATTTTTTTTTCTATATATATTTTTAGTTGGCCAATTAATTTCTTTCTATTTGTAGTAGAGACGGGGTCTTGCTCTTGCTCAGGCTGGTTTTGAACTCCTGACCTTGAGTGATCCATCCACCTTGGCCTCCCAGAGTGCTAGGATTACAGGCGTGAGCCACCATGCCCGGCCCCCATGATCTGAGCCAGTTCCTCATGGTGATCTCATCACACACACACCTCCAGTTGGTTGTGTTTCTCTGAGGAACCCTGACTAACACTGCCTTATAGCCTGACACTTTACTAAACTAATTCATTTGTTCTAGTAGATTTTTCTATAGATTCCTTAGGATTTATTTTTTTTATTTTTCGAGACAGAGTCTCACTCTGTTGCCCAGGCTAGAGTGAGTGCCGTGGCGTCAGCCTAGCTCACAGCTACCTCAAACTTCCGGGCTCAAGCAATCCTGCTGCCTCAGCCTCCCGAGGAGCTGGGACCACAGGCATGCGCCACCATGCCTGGCTAATTTTTTCTATATATATTAGTTGGCCAATTAATTTCTTTCTATTTATAGTAGAGATGGGGTCTCACTCTTGCTCAGGCTGGTTTCGAACTCCTGACCTCGAGCAATCTGCCCGCCTCGGCCTCCCAGAGTGCTAGGATTACAGGCATGAGCCACCGCGCCCAGCCTTCCTTAGGATTTTCCATAGAGATGTTTATGTTGTTTGCGAATGAAGACAAGTTTATTCTGTCATTCCCAATTTGTACGGCCTTTCTTTCTTTTTCTTGTCTTATTGCACTGGCTAGAAGTGCTAGAGCAACGTTGAAAAGCAGTGGTGACGGTGAACACCCTTGTCTTTTCCTGACGCAGGGAAGCTTTCAGTCCAGAACCATCCTGGGTGGCGCTGGCTGAGGTTTCTGCAACGTCCTTCATCAGGCCGAGATGTTCCCTTTAAGTTCTGGTTTGTTTATTTATCGTGATGGATGCTGGATTTTATCAGATGCTTTTTTTGCGTCTATTGAGATGAGCATTTGGTTTTCATTTGTAATCTGTTATTATGGTACATCACAGTTGTTGATTTTTGAGTGTTAAACCAACCTTCTATCCCTGAGATAAAACCCATTTGGTCATGACATAATAATGTGGTATTTTTTTGTGCTGTTAGATTCAGTCTGCTGAAATTTTGTTAAGAATTTGAGCTACCTATGAGGGATAGTGTTCTGTAGTTTTCTTGTAATGTCATTTTCTGGTTTGGGTATCAGGCGAGTGTTGGCCTGAAGGAATGAAGTAGAAAGTACTTCCTGCCCTTTAATTATCTAGAAGAGTTTGTGTCGAATTAGTATCATTTATTCCTTAAATGTTTGGCAGAATTCAGCACCGAAAACACCTGAGCCTTGAATTGTCTCTGTAGGAATGTTTTTCCCCTCTACAAATTCCATTCTACTGCTGCGTTGACTGAAATTAAAGCTGTCGAAGCAGAAACAATTTGGTAAAGGTTTATTGGAAGCCAGTGTGAAGATCCACTTGAGAAAACACACCAGCAAGGTTGGGGGTTTCCAGTCTGTCACAAGTTGGAATATCCAGGAGGAGGTCGGGGACTCGTCACACCGGAGCTGTCCCTGCCCGTTGGAAGGCCCCGTGTGGAAGTCATGCTTGATGGGTGCAGCTCGCGACGCCCAGGCTGAACGTCTCTGTGCTGGACGACCAGTGAAACTGTGATTCTTGGTGCACTGATCAACGTGTCAGCAAGCTGAGGAACTCATGGTGAGGTTCTTTACTCAGGGACAGGATGTCACCATGAACCACGAGACCTTCCCAAGATGGTTTGATTTGAAAGCCTATTTACTTTTAAGCTGTCAGACGTGACCTGCAGGCTGTCAGACGTAAGGCTGTTCAAATCCTTTATTTCTTCCTGAGTGAACTCTGACAGTCAGTGTCTTTCAAAGAATTGGTCCGTTTCACCTAAGTTGTTGAATTCATTGGCATAAAGTTATTCCTAATATTTCCTTATTATCCTTTTAACGTCTGTGGGGGTGTTGCCTTCAATTTCTGACAGTGGCAATTTTTGTCCTTTCTTTTTTACCCTAAGTCTGGCTAGAGATGTATCCATTGCATCGACTCTTTTATTTGAAGGATTGGTTTTTGGCTGGACCCTAGAGGACCTGGGCTGGACTAGACGTCATTTCTAGAACATTTCAGGGGTAGCACATTTCTTCTGCCTAATTTACGTTTTAGAGAGAAGGGCAGGGGGAAAGAACTCGATTCCTGGTCAGAGAAACGCAGATACCAGGGGAGCTTGCACCCTGCTCACGCTGTCTGCCCTGACGTGCCCCTGGCGGCGTCTGGCTCTCATCCCCGACTCCTCACCGGCTCTCTGCTGCCGCAGGACAGACGTCCAGGCCTGGGGGATGGAATTGAGAGTCCAGAAACAAACCCGGGCACTTGCAGTTTGGACAAGAGCGCCAAGACAGCCGCCGGAGACAGAACAGTCTGCACCAGTGGTGCTGGGACATTGGACATCCACGTGCAGAAGAATGAAGTTGGATCCTTGCTTCACACAACACACAGAAATTAATGAAAAATGGATTCAAGACCGAAGGTCTAACAGAGCTGAGATCATAATAAAACTCTTAGAAGAGGCCGGGTGTGGTGGCTCAAGCCTGTAATCCTAGCACTCTGGGAGGCCAAGCCGAGTGGATTGCTCAGGGTCGGGAGTTCAAAACCAGCCTGAGCGAGACCCTGTCTCTACTAAAAATAGAAAGAAATTAATTGACCAACTAAAAATATATATAGAAAAAATTAGCCGGGCATGGTGGCACATGCCTGTAGTCCCAGCTACTTGGGATGCTGAGGCAGTAGGATTGCTTGAGCCCAGGAGATTGAGGTTGCTGTGAGCTAGGCTGACGCCATGGCACTCACTCTAGCCTGGGCACCAAAGTGAGACTCTGTCTCAAAAAAAAAAA
>VSMD01132310.1:0-22454 GCA_008750895.1 Mirza zaza
TCACCAGCAAACTGGTATTAACTGAGCAGCACCTAAGTGGGCACATAGGTACTACAGTAATAGGGTATTGGGCAGGGGGTAGGGGGGAGGGTATATACATACATAATGAGTGAGATGTGCACCATCTGGGGGATGGTCATGCTGGAAACTCAGACTTGTGGGGGGAGGGGGGGAAAGGGCATTTATTGAAACCTTAAAATTTGTACCCCCATAATATGCTGAAATAAAAAAAAAAAATTAAAAAAAAAAAAGTTACCAAATTTCCAGTTACTGTAGAAGTTAATGGTCCAGGAACGACACTTTGCAAACTACTGCTATAGAAGAACCCATCTTTACTCATTTCATATCTTCACTTCTCCTTTTATCTCCCTCACTCCCTTCCTCCACTCTCACTCTCAGCTGATAACCACTCTCCACACAGAAACCATCTGAGGGTCTTGGCACCCCACTGACCAACCCCGCCTACGCTGCACCTCTGTCGTCCTCCTCCTCCTTCCCTGCCAGAAGCCAATTCCAGACGCTCAGCTCTGGCTCTCAGCAACCCCCTTGCCTTTCTCAAATATTTATTTCTTTAGTTATTGCTCTTCTCTCTCTTGCCTGTTCACTAAGTATATCCGTCCGTCCATTCACCTATCTGCCACCCATCTTTCTATCATCTCTGCTGAGTCGTTCCTATCAGCACGTAAACAAGCACCAGAATCTCTCCCTATAAAACAACAGACAAAACAAACCAACCAAAAAACCCCTCAGAGGCTACAGCCCATTTTCCTGCTCTTCCTGACGGAAGTTCTCAAGAGATGCTCTTTCCCTTTCTCAGGTCCAGCCCATTCATCCTGCTGCCCTCACAAACCGGCTTCGGTTTCCACCGTCCTCCACTTGGCACGGTCACAGGTCCCTTTCACGCTGCTGATTTCGATGGCCACCTCTGTCCTCGCCTTACTCGACCTCTGCACAGCCACACCCAACCAGACAGCCACTGTCCCACTTCCTGAAATACGCACCGTTTCTTCTACGACTCTTCTGAGCTTTCTCCTCTCACAGTCACACTCTCCTTTGTTGCCTCCTCCTTTTCTATCAAACTGTGGGGACGTTCAAGGCTCAGCTGGAGCCCTCAGCCCTCCCTTCACTCCGTCTCTCCTGAGGGCCCTGACCGCCCTGGGTTTTCCCACCTTAATGCTGATGAGGTGTAAATTCACGTCTCCGGAATGGACGTCTCATCTGGGTTCCAGACTCGCAGAACCAAATGTCTAGCTAACATCTCCACCTGAACTTCTCACAGACAGCTCTCCTTCAAAATGTCTACAGCAGCACTCGGTATTTCCTTAAACCCCAACAAGACCCCTTCCCCTCCAGCCCCGCGCTTTCTTCACCTCAGCAAATGAAGCACTGTCCACTAGCGTCCCTCCCTTACCTGCCCCGCGCAGGCCACCAACTGCACCGCCCGGAGTTCCTCCCACAGAGTGGCAGCCACAGTGCTCTTCAGATCCACCACGGAGCCTCCCTCTGCCACAGCCTGGCACCTGCTCCGCTGGCCGCCTTCTCACACCTCATGGGTTCACTCTCCTCGTCCTTAGGGCTCAGCCTAAGTGTCACCGCAGAGTCACCTCCCTGACTACCTGAACTCACGCAGCTGTTCTTACTCTGATAACCTGTTTTCACTTCCTTGTTTGTTTCCTTTACAGCCCTAGCAAGTATCTCACTGATACGTTTACGTGGTTTCTGTGGGCTCAGCCCCAGCTCCAAGAGGGCAGGACTGAGTCTGCCTCACTCACCACTGTACCGCCCATTCACGACAGGGCTTTGAATGCATGAGGGTTATTCTAGAAGCAGAATCAGGGCCAACAAAGGTAAATACTGAGAAGGCAAATTTTGGCTTACTAGAAAGAGAAACTTTATAACTGAAGCCTTCTGATGGAACGTTCTGCTTGGAAGGTAACAGGTACCACTGTAGCAAGTTTTTGACCAAAAGCAGCTGGAACTTCAGTTCATAAGAATGCTGTGGCAAGCATTTATAGACAGGTAGGAAATGATGCAAGGAATTTGCTAAGAAAAAATAATAACATCTGTGGGGGGAGGGAGGAAAGGGCATTTATTAAAACCTTAAAATCCGTACCCCTATAATATGCTGAAATAAATAATAATAATAATAACATCTAATATCTGCATAATGTCTTGTCTTGCTAAGTGGCCTCACATATACTAGGTCACTTAATCCTCATAACCACCTTTGAGGTAGATAAGCTCAAAAGCATTTTATGGATGAAAAAACTGCCTCTGAGATGTTAAAAGATTTGCTGTCCTTCTCAATAAATCCCTGCCCAGACCCTCAAAGTGGACAATGTCTGCCCTTGAGTCAGGAGAGTCGAGGATCCAGTCTTGCAGTTTCTCCCCAAGTGCTCCTCAGGGTCCTCTTCCCAGCTCTGGTCCTTTAGGGGTCTGTCACTCCCCCTTTGCCCTCAGGGGGACCCAGGGCTGCTTTCTTAAGCTCTGGAGCAAGGCCAGGCTGTGGCTCACTCAACCAAGGAGGCTGCCGGAGGGAAATAAACACAGAGGGGCATGATACTAGGATGTGGCTTACAAATCACCAACAAGATAAGCCATTGCTCATCTAAATCTTGGGAAAAATAAACCAAACAGAACAGTAATGCTTTCATTTGGTGTTAAATGTACCCTGCTACCCAAAGAAGTCCCTTTTTGACCCTTTTATTATAGCTCATTACAATCTGAACTTTAATAAGGATAAAAGGGGAAATTGGAAACAGCTTTGTTCAGTACAGTTTTTAATGCACATGGAAAAATGCAGGTTGAAAATTGACTAGCTTAATTTGTTTTTAATTTTTAAATCTTATTATTATAAATGCTAACAATTTAGTATTAAATTTTCAAATACTTTCTCATTTGTTTTACACAGCCCACCATGTCTTCATTTTGGGACGAGGAAAACAGCTACTTGCTAGAGCAGTCTGTCTTGAGTACAGAAAATACTGAGTCAGACAGCAGCTTGGACTCTTAAAACACACCTCCGAATAATGCAGTGGGAGGAAGCTTCCCAACTGTGATAACTTTCTTGTTTTGTCTCACTGATATTTCCTTATGAGGGTTTTTGGGTCAGAGTAAACTCCTGAGGACTGATCTGACATTCCCTCTGAAACTAATTACCTTAAACAGCGGGTGCCCACTTCAAGTTTGAGCAGAAGAATGCAAGATGTTCAGGGAATTCAGCGCACTTGGGGTTAATGCTTTCATTTTTTAGGATCTTCTCTAAGCTCTGATATTCCCTGCTCACTGTGTCATTTGTGTAAAGATACAAGAAGGATCAATCTGATAAATCGAAATGAAAAATTATAAAATACAACTTTTGGGGTGTATTGTAGCTGCTCTAAGGAAACACTCTGAAATGCTTAACTACTTAAAAAACAAACTGGCTAATCATATTTTCAGGGACAAACCACTATTCAAGTAATAGCTTTCAGCAGATTGCTGTGATGATCATACAGCACGAAGGAACAAGTTGCAGAGAGAAGGGTGATGGATCTTGTCTGTGTGACCGCCAGTAAACCCAGTTTTGATAGAATAGGCATTTCTTCACTAATTAATACAAACACGTATTACTCTGAAAAAACATTGATACTGATATTCTATCCAACCAATAGATCTCCATGATTTTTCAGTAGCCTTCTGTTATTAATTTGATGAATGACTACCACAATATAGTTAGCAAATCCAAAAGTGTGCCTTTTCAAATATGCCACTTTCACTCTAGGTATAAACAGAAGTGATGTATTCATAGTTTATAAATGATTTCTCATTATTTTGCTTCTTATATTTGAAGAATCTTGATCAAGTCTGGATAGCTAGTAATTCTAACAATATAATGTAATATTATAATATAAACTAACTCCTAGTCTTGGCCTGAAAGTCTGCCCTGATCAGTGACTCCAATGGGGTAGATTTTCAGTTGAAAGGGGTCTAGGGTAAATGGTTTATATTATGTGGTATAGCTAAATATCCAAAAATGCTTAAAAACCACAGGTTCTAACTGTTTTAAGGTAGACAAAGAACAAAAGAGAAGAGGAACTTTAAGATACCTTTTCAGGCACACAAAGTAAATAAGGATATGCAAAATTTAAATAATATTTAAGAGAAAAAGAAAGGAATGGAAGTGAACGAATACTCAAAATACAATCGAAATTTTTGTACTTGTAAATAATAATGTCAGAGAAGTTCACTTGAGAATGGATATGGGTCTCATTTACTTCTATCTTCTGGACTAATTTTACTATTACTTTATTCTCGTAAGTATTGAGAAGAAAATATTTCAGATTAAAAATAGAACCATCAGTCTGATTTCCTCAATTTCATAGTGAAGCAGATAGGCAAGTTTTTGAAGTAAATATTTAAAATTCTATTTGGAGAAGCAGATCAATAACTACTGATACCTTGTATTATCATTATTATCAGCACTACTACTATTATAATTGTTGAACAGCTTTTTAAAAAAATTACTATTTTTCCAAATGAAATAGCTAATGTTTACACAATGCTTAACCTATTATCCATCACAAATAATATAAGAAAATATCCTATGCATGCACTTAGCCTTTATTATTCTTACTTTTAAATTTAATATCAGTTTTTATTCTACTAAAGCACTAGGCTAAAAGCTAAGTAACTTCTCTGAACCACTAATACAATGAACCAAACCGATCCCCTGTTAGCATTTGTGTATCACTGTACACATTTCTTTCAAACACAGAAATGACACTGTAGAGTTTGTTTAGATATCTGAATGGCTGACCTAAATTCCTTAAAGGCAAGGATTATGTGTTAATTTATGCCAGCCACCTTCCACAGTATATTTCTCAATATCTACTGAACACCTGCATCTTTTTCTTAGTTTATTGACAGCATGTTCCATATTTTGATATCTGCAAAATTTTATTCCATACGAAATGCTTCTAGTAGAAGTTATCATTTTAGATTACTCATAGGTTCTTTTTTTTATCCAGGAGGACAAATAATTGTCTATAAGTCTAAATTTTTGTGGTACGTGAAGTAGTTTAATTTGCCACAAAATACTATATTTTACATGCTGAATGGAATATGATTAAACATGTGTTAAAAGAATTGCCCAAAACAAAGGGTGAATAAGTAACAGTGGAAGGTCATACATCAGCCCCTTCAGTTTAATTCGACCCCACAAAGGGAGCACTGACAAGCCCTTAAAACATAGCAGGTGCTCAACAAATTTAAGTTCCCATTCCTTTTCCCCCTGACATTCGCTACTACCAGGCAGTCAGGGACAAAATTAACTCAGAAAAGGTTTCCATTATGTACCAGGCATTCTTCCCTGGACAACAAACATGTGTGCCAAAGGAAGTGACTAAAGCAGAAATGGAATGAAAGTTAAATTACTTTCTTCCTGCCTCTCCTTTTCTCCACTCCTGCCTTCTTTCTCTTTCTCTTGACTATCTGGGAATGCAGGTTCCAAAAGCCACATTTTAAGATAAAGGCAGAACCTTTCAAGGTAGCCTATATTTCCAGGACAAGTCTTCCAAACCAGAAATGGAATAGTGAATAGAGTCAAAGACTAATGGATAAGAAAAGGGAGGCACCACCAATTAACATGTATTTACTTTTTTAAATCTCAAGTTTATAATAAAAATCATTCAAATCATACAGGCAAAAAAGTAGATCCTATGGACATGCTGCAAATGCTGAGGGTGTCATAAATATTCTAAAACTGCATTGTGCTAATGGCCACACAATTCTGTAAATTTACTAAAAATTATTTAATTGTATACTTACAATGTGTGCATTTTATAGTATGTAAATTGTACCTCAGTAAAGCTGTTAAAAAAAGTACAACTTTTTCTCCTTTTCACTCCCCTGTAGCTGATATTCAAGAGTCTAATTGTCAGATGATTTGGCTAAGTAAATCCTAGAAGATGCTGATCAAGTTTTTCCTGGGTCAGGAGAAAGACTGTTAAATATGGCTGATACTCAGTGTCTGGTGTTACTAAGAGAATACAGAAGAACTTTTTTTCCTAATAAAAACTAATTTTGCTCTCCACTTTTTATGTATCTAATGTATGTCAAAGTAGAAATACTACTTATCTACTACAAACATACTGAATTGGCACAAATGACATATATTTTGCCTGAATTAGGCTAAGTCTTAACCTTAATAATTCTACTTTAATTTTTTCACAATCGACACACTAGCATGCAAATGGAACGCTGGTAGCTTGGTTCTAAGCATTTAAATATCTGCTCTCTGACATCAACTGACCCTCAGCTTGCTGATTACTTTTTGATCTCGTGGACACTGCTCTTGTTGGTTTGGGCCATGGCATGAGCACTGCCCTGACCCCCTGTTCCCACACTGGTTCTGCCCTCCCCCCCTACCCCCCAGCGACCAGCAGAGGGAAAGACTTCCCTCTTCTAAACTTCCTTTTGCTTCTGACAAGCCTGATGCCCACTAGTCTTATCTTCCTATCTTGGAAATGAGGGCTTATATTTCAGAGGCAAAACACTGAGTAGCTGTTCTCTATGTCATACAGATACTGGAAGGGGCACCGAGTAAGTGAACTGGCCAGGGTGCTCACCCTCAACTCAACACACAGCATTCCATCTGTGCCTCCTTCTCCTTAAATCCCTGCTGCTCTCCAGGTTTGTCTCTTGTGTGAAAGGTTTGAGAAATTAGTTGGGTTTTCTAATACTAGAAGAGAAGAGAAAGAAATGTGAAGTCCAACACCCTTTTGTTACAGAGGCAAAGAAATTAAATCTCACCCTGCCCCCCAGACCCTTTATTGTCAGAGTAGGGGTAGAGGTTGGAAGAGACAGAGCTAACAATTTATACTTATATCCAGCAAAGTGAACTTGCCTTTTTCCTCCACTAACAGGAAAATGTCAAATAGTAAAATGTTGCCATTATAAGGAATAAGTTACAGAAATGCTTTTAGAACAATTATTTGTTACAACAATTTGTTTGTGAAAAAGAACCCAGAGGGGTAGATCTGCAAAATTTTGCTATTATAGGCAAACAGCTTCATTATAAGTTTTCTCTTATTATTTCACTTACATTTAAAATTATAAATTGCAAAAAAGTTTAAGTTAGCTAAACATGACTAATGTATAACTGAATTTAAAAAAATACATGTTTTATTATGTAAACGTATTTACTATTTGTTCATATTGTTTTTGACAAGAGGTTTTCTGTATTCAAAGAGTCTGGAAGGGGAAGGAAAAAACCCCACAATTGGTAGGTTAGCCTATCCTTAGTTTTTGAGATATAAAGTCATTGTTGGACACAGCTTCAAGGAAAATGTTTATAAATTCAACATCTGCAACTACCTATTATGGAAAGACATTTCAAAACCAAATGTGACTGCTGACAAAGGATGTGGGTGGACTGTTGGATAAATGGAGATGGCACAACTGGTAAATAAGAGGTGGCTGTTAGCAGAACTTGTGTGTTCATTTTTGTTTAAGGCCAGAAGGCTCAATGGTGAGCATTACATGGTATATTTGAAAATTACCTAATTTTACCCCAAAGGCAGGAGGAAAGGTTTTATTTTGTTTTTCTTCAAATATCACATGCTTAAAATTAGTATTCTGTGATTATTACTCTATTTGTTATTCACTGGAGACATCTGCATAAGTGAGGACCACAAATGTTCTTTCTTTAAAAGCACCAGTGCATAAAGTGGCCCTATCACATCTAATTAATTCAAGTTTTCATTTAAGTAGATATGCATGGTTTCCAAATAAGATTTTCTTTTTCCTTAGGATTTGGGGGTGGGCTCATCAGTCCTTCTTGTCTTCTGCCCTGGTCCCCAAATCCATACCCCTTTTCACAATGCAGTGGGCATGCCGGGCTGCAGGCTGCTCCTTAACTATGGAAACAAATCAATAGCAGCTGAATGCCATCTGCTTCGGCCGCAGAACAGAACCAAAGTGTAAGCCATGCATCTTCCCTTATTGAAAGGTTATTTTATGCAAGTAAACAATTCATCGTCCTCTTGCACGCTTGATGCCCATTTACCACTTTGATCAATAAAATATGCAAAACAACAAAAAAATTGAATCCTAAGAGTAGTTCTGATGCCAGCGTGATAGTTAATCAATACCCGGCCTCTGTTCAGGAGGGCAAGTGGTGGGGGTACTCCCATTGTAACCTGTGAAATCCAGAGTGGTAGATGTAGCTCTTTCAGAAAAGACTGTTTTAGAAAGGAGATATATTACATTTACCCTGTAGATTACATAGAACACATTCTCACTGAATTAAATAAAAAACTAACGTCAACAGGCTTGAATGTTACTGATTCAAGCCAGTACTTCCCAAAGCTCAAGAAAAAGTAATTTTGGTTTGTATGCCTTTTAGAATCTCAAAGACAAATATTGGATGAGATCACTGACACGGGCCTTTGGACAGCAACCTTCTGGCTCTTTCTCTGCTCTGCCTTATTAAGTCTTGGTTTTCAATGTATTCATGTTTCAGGTGAACTCAGTTTTTCTTCTAAAAACAAACTGCTGTGGGAATTTCTTGTGCACGGTGTTTCTTTCAGTCATACCACAAGCTGCCTTATTATATTAAACCTCTTGACAATTGACTCAGGCAGAATACTTTTCTCCCAACAAAGAAAACTATATCATCTCGCAGATGCTACCATATAAAAGCCCTCAACTGAAGATTGTTTCCTGGCAGAATGCAAAGCACTAAAAAAGCTGGAAATTTTTCCATTTCAACTGGATCTCCCTAGCTGAGCTGTGAATTTTAGCATAGTATAGGAATAAAAAATAAGATAAAATAAATTAGATACCTTTCTAGAAAGTCTAACAAGCAGTTTGATAGAAAAACATTGCCATGTGAAATAAGAACTGTCCCTGAGAAGACAGCTTTTCTTTTAGTATGTTTTCAGATTTTCTGTATGCTATAAAAGTGATCAGAGTGACCTATTAATCAAATACTCTTTAGTTTTCCACATAGCTATTACAACACCCTTTAAAAACCTAATCTTTTTATTCATTACCCTGATCTACTGAATTCATCATACTTATAAATATTTCTCTAATCATTAGATATAATTTGTTACTCAATAAACATATTTTGTCCTATTTTGTCACATGTATAAACAAAATGCATTGTTAAGGATCTTAATGATACATGGGGAAAGTAATGCTATTTATTATGTAGAAGGAAGGAAAATAAATATGAAAAGTCTTAATGGGATATCTTAAAGGAAAAAAATAATGTAAAATCCCACCATATTCTTATCAATACATTTTTATATGTCATTTCACATCAAAGACTGTTACAAATACTTTCTTTGCAAAGTATTTAGCTGAGATTAAAATTTCCCCCAAAGTCCTCCATTATGAAACAAGCTAAATTTTATGGCATTGCTTGTGGGAAGTAATTTCCTTGTGATATTTCTAGCATCATAAGAACTCAAACAATAGAACTATTTCTTGCTATTATTCTAAAATCATCATTCTAGAACTGCAGCTAACTCAACTACTCTGACTTTTAAAACACTACATGTACATAACAACTTAAATATTTACTTAAGTCAAATAACTGTGATGAAATTAACAACAGCATGACTATAGAAGTGCAGTAGCTTTGAGTCAATGACCCAACCAGCAGCAAGGGTATAATTTAAAGGCAGAAATTTCCAGTGCATGCACCGTTAGCCACAGTGAACCTGTTACTGCTCTAAAGGGAATTGTTTGCCTCTTATTAGATTTTCTACAGCACAGCCATAAGTGATAAATGTACTGCTGTACTCACTGTCAAGTTAATCAATGCTGCCAAAGTTTTGTTGCCCTAACAGTAATCCATAAAGCGAGCAGCATTTTCTCTATCCCTATGACATCTCAGTCCACAGAAGGGCTACGAATCCAAAAGTAGCTTCGTATAAGAAAGAGTTTGTGTGGCAGCGGGCCGGGGTGCGTGGAGCAGGTTAGAGCAAGAGAGGGTTGATAGAATAGACAGATTGGGTGATTTTCAAAATTAGCAGATATTATGGGTCCCCTATCCTGACGAAAAAGCATTTAAGATCACAGTCACAAGTAAAAATCGCTTTTCATGTTTAAAACCCTAATAAATGATTAACTTTCCTAATAAAAGATAATTCCTTCCACAACATCCCCCCCTGCTTACTTCACAGCAAAATAAAATATATCATACCAAACCTTCAAGAATCTCAAAGCAAAATAGCCATTTCGAGTGCATGGTCTATGCCTGTCTACAGTTCAATGCACTGATCAAAGCCAGTACAGGGCACCAGTAATAAGAATGGTAATGTGGACAAGGAAAAAAAATCCAGATTTTGCTCCACTGTAACATCAGAGCCTGTGAAAAACATGACCATTAGAAATGAGAAAAGGAAGGAAACAACAGGAGAGGAAAAGCTGCCCTGCAAACAAACCACTGCCATGCTTTCACAAGCAATTATAGACATATGAAATATGAATTGCAATTGATTTTTCTTCCTGGGGTCACTGTGCTCTGTGTTTTACGCACTCTAGGCATTTATTTGGGCAGCAAACTGACAAGTTTTTGTAGAATGACCTGAGCAGTGTAATCTTTGCTCAATCACGGCTACTTCATTGTGGCTTCTCTTCCTTGACACTTGTCCCTCCCAAAAACTCACTGGCAAGGGATTCCTTGATGAAGACATGGAACAAGCAATTACTGAAGAAAGGGCTGGCAGGACCTGACCAGGGGATGCTCACAACCTTTTGCGTGCCAATGAAAAATAAATAGCAGCAATCTGGAAGAGTGACTTTCATCCTCGAACTTCTACCGCAAATTCTCTTATTTGGCCTGTGATGATACAGCAGGGCCACTAAACGCGATTTGTCTTGCTACTAGGAAAAACAACGATAGAAAGTTGTGGTTATAAGAAGAAATACTACAGATTTCTTAGACTTAAACAAGGCTTTTAAAAAACTCCATAAAAAGATAAAAATATAAGATCAATTTGCTTGGTTTTTACGAATCTGGATTACAAGATTTTCCTATATTTTGATCTTCACAGACCATCAAATTGTGAATGTTACTGATCATAAAAACATTAAAAAAGAGTCTCTGGAGAACTTTCCATAATTCTTTCTATATCAGGCCATAGGTTTTGGACATCTTTCCCTAGCAGAATACATATACTTATAGCATTATTTTGAACTGCTATGGAGTATTTTATAAATCTTTCTACTGTGCAGCTATTCCAATATATTTTTAACCAAATCCCCTCTTATTAGATAATTTTTATAATTATATTGCAATGAAAAGCTTTAATACAGCAGAGTCAAATTATGTAAGAATAATTTTAGGATAAATTTGTAGAGAGAAAATTGCCAAATTTCTTCCCTAAAAGGTTGCCATAATTTGCAGTTCCCTTAAAGGTAAGGGAATAAGGGAATGCTTCTTTCTTTGTACCCTTACCACCGATGGGCTACAAATGTTTTAATCTTTTTAGATCTAAAAGTAAATACGCTATCTCATTCTAATTTACCATTTTCTGATTAATAATGAAGTATCTTTTCCCTTGTTTACTTAGCATTTATAATTATTTTTTAATGAATGAATTCTGCCAATTTTCTTATTGGATTGTCTTCCTCCTAGTAGGCTGTAAAAGCTCTTTGCATGTCATGGGAATTAGACCTTTGTCATATGTATTGCACATATTTTTTTCAGCATATTTGTTTTGTGATTTGAATTTGTAGTGGCTTTTTCGTTGTACAGAATTTAAAAAATTTTGGGGGGCCAAATTTTAAAAGTTGCACCTATCAAGCAATACAGAAATACCCCTATCAACTCAGTATAATACACTGAAATACAACATAATAAAATCATATATACATGACTCATTTGAATCTAAGATTATATTCCAAACTATCAGACAAGAACAAAAATATACAAATTCATTTTCAGCAAACAAAAGGAAGGGTTACAATGCTATTAAATATCATTTAAAACAAACTATCTAGAAGCCTTGGGACAGCAATCAAGATGGATTGAGCCCAGGCACAGTGGCTCATGCTTGTAATCCTAGCACTGTGGGAGGCCAAGGTGGGAGGATTGCTTGAGACCAGGAGTTTGAGATCAGCCTGAGAAAGAGCAAGACACCCTGGTCTCTACATAAAATAGAAAAAATTACCTGGGTGCTATGGTGTATGCCTGTAGTCCCAGCTACTCAGGAGGCTGAGGCAGGAGGATCCCTTGAGGCTAGGAGTTTGAGGTTGCAGTAAGCTACAATGACACCACTGCACTCTAGCCTAGGTGACAGAGTGAGACCCTGTCTCAAAAAAAATAAAAGGGGAGTGGTTTGAGCTCTCAAGTTAGGAGACACTGGGGGAAGCCCAGATAGGTGACATGCTGACTGGTAACCTGGTGCAGAGAAGTCAAACCAACACTCTGACAGTTATAACTGAAGGTAAAATGTGATGGGGTAACAGTCAAGCAAAGTGCATATTAGGGTTAAGAATAGCACTTCTGATTGTGGAGAATGAAAACAGGTCTCATGAAAGAGGGGGTACTGGAAACGAAAAGTGTGATGTGCTTTGGTAAACAGAGATAAGAAAAGGGGAGGTACCAGGTACCGGTACGATAAACAGATAAGCTAAGGCAAGGAGGGGACAGTAAGATGCGGTGGCTGACACATGAGATCCATGTGGAATAAGGCTGGAATTCTGAATACCTGGCCAAAGAATATCACAATTTTATAGTTGACAAAGAGCCACAAAAACGTTTTTTGGTAGGTAGTTTTCGTGATTAGGGATAAAGTTAAAAAGGAATATCTACCCAGAAACTGAGAGTGAATTAGAGTAGCCAGAGCTAATGAGGAAACTACCACGACGATCTTAAAGGAACAAAGCACCTAACAATGATAATGGCAGTGGGAACAACAAACAAGAAAGTACCCCTTTGACTAATCATGAACAGCATCCCGAGCATAGCAATGTGTCTATTTTTAGTGAAGAGAGTTATTTTTGTAAAAAAAAACAAAAAAAAAAAAAAAAACCTAAGGCAGGCCCAGATTTTTCCAAGATAGTATAAGAGAGGCCTGTGGAGAAAGTCTCCAACAGGGAGGTGACAAGACAAAGAACAGTAATACCTAAAATAAGCAAGTCCAGGGAGCAGCGGCCTGCGTAGATGATGCTGAATGTGGTAACATATATCAAATACAAAGAAAATCTCAGTGGGGTGTGAGGGGTCCAGAGTGGGTTTCCTACTGTGAATGATTTCACATAATTACAGAGACAGATTATTAGAGTTTCAACATCACATGATGTCCTTGCCTTACCCTTCCTGCCCAGGTGTACGAGGGATAAAAAGAGAAAAGTTGACTTATTTGTGTATCCACCACACAAAAGGCACTCTGGGACGAGGGACAACAGCAAGTCACCCCGAATCCCTGCGAGGGAAGGGGAAGCGGAATGCAAGCAGCAATTCCACTGAGGACACAAGCATCCTAAATTTTTTGAAAACCAATACCCATTCTGTAAATGGGGACAAGAAAAGTAGAGGGGGCAAAGCCAGGGAATGCTTTGGAAAGTATTAGATGTTAAGGCCTTCACAACACTGCCACAGCTAGAGTTTACTCTGGGTTCAGGTGTGTGCAAGCAAGGCCCTTCCTCTATGTTGAAAATAACCCACCACTTACACCCCACAATCAAGTTTGCCAATTTTTGAATGGGAAAGGACTTTTAAAATAAAGATTTTTTGGAAATAGAGAACCTTATTGAATAAATTATAAACAAGTACACTCCAGAAAGAATATCTTCATATAAAATGCTGGAAACTCAGACTTGTGGGGGGAGGGGGGAAAGGGCATTTATTGAAACCTTAAAATCTGTACCCCCATAATATGCCGAAATAAAAAAAAAAAAGTTCTAAACACACTGCCACTATACCATTTATTTCCTTAAAATCCATAGGCATGAATGAAGCAGGGGTTTCCATTCAAGACAGAGCAGTCCTAGGTCAGGGTTTCCCACACATTTTTCATCATACACCTCTCAAATGAAAAAGGGTTGAGTCCTCACCTTAACAGATGTACATTTATTTATTCCTGATATAAAGGTACTACTGTGTAAATTATGTACCACATAAAGCATAAATGTTAAAATTATATAAAGATGAAATAATATTTAAAACAAATTTTATTTTATCATATTATGGTACAAAGAAACTTGCTGTTCTTATTTAGAAATGAAAAATGATATTTTAACATGTGAATACTGTGACTGAATATGCTCTGTTAGGTTGGAACACAGTGATTGCTGTTCACTGCGTCAAGAGTGACTGAAAATTTGGCTTATTTCATAAATGCTTGGTTTTAGTGACTGCCATTATTGAAAATGACAACTCACAAAGACGAGTAGATCCAACAGCTGCACTTACTAAATCATACTATTTTTTCAATCCCATTCACCTACAATGCAAAGACTTTCTGATGAGATTTGGCCAGGAAATGCCCTTTTCTTGATATCATACAGTTGTTCCTTATAGAACAACCGGAAAATGGTGCATTTTTAAATTTTGAGGAGCACAGACCCACTGAAACATTTCCCACGAAAGAGTTTTGAACAGGCTCCAAAGTTCTGCTCCCTAGTTTCAAAGGAAGTAGAGAGAGTTTTATAGGTTATACACGTTCATTCTGGCAACAACATCCCATAATGACAGAAACTTTTTCAAACATTCATGTTCAAAATGTTCTCTCCAAGACTTGTGTTCCTTTAACAGCCACCTCCTTTCCTACTTGGCGTCCAAAGGGCCTTTACTCTGAAGGGTGAGACTCCCAAGGGTGAGATTAAGTGGAGGGTGCAAAGAACGTGCAGGGGGAGTCGGGGCGCGTTGGCGCAGGTACTGCGGCCATTCAGTGCGCCCCACTGTGTCGTCTTACCTTCACTCTGTGGTTTCATGGCAGGGCTCCTGCTGAGCCGTGTGTGCCTCCTGTGAGCTTTAGTTGGACACAGATAACACAGCCCATAAATCCCCCTAGCCAGGCCCCTGGATTGCAGTAGGCCACGATGAACAAATGAGTCAGGCCTGGTTGAGGGGACAACCATATCACAGGACCTCAGGTGGTCTGACACCTGGTGGACTCGTGAAAGCGGCGACATCAGTTTGAACAGTAATATTAATAAAGCCCAATTCACTTCATTAGAAGGTAAAAATGAACAGAACGGCAAGTTTCCTGGCTGCTTCCCGCAGCCTCACGCGTGGGTCACTGTACACGCTCCGCCTCGGAGACGCCCAGTGAGAGGGCCGCAGGGCTCGCCTCAGACCGGCTCCCTGACCGGCAGGCTCTGCAAGAAGTTCAAGACCGTGGGCGGGCAGGCTGCTGCCATGTCATCTGCCGAGGAAAACGGAGGGACTTCACACACGGGCTCACTTATACCTAAACAAAACGGTGCACAGTTAGGAGGACTGACTCAGTCCCGGATGGCGTCGCTGAGCCAGGGCAGTGGTGAGGACTGAGGGAACAAACGTAAGGCGCCCTGCAGAGGGTCTAGCCCAGAACGGGTCCTTAAAAGATGCCCATTTAGTGACTTAATGAATAAAGGAGAGAATAGATATAAGATTCCATCAGAACTTTCCAGTCACGGCTGCACGTGGTTGCTCACGCCTGTAATCCTAGCACTCTGGGAGGCCAAGGCAGGAGTATCGCTTGAGCTCAGGAGTTCGAGACCAGCCTGAGCAAAAGTGAGACCCCATCACTACCAAAAATAGAAAACATTAGCTGGGTGTGTGGTGGGAGCCTGTAGTCCCGGCTACTCTGGAGGCTGAGGCAGGAGGACTCAGCCCAGGACTTCGAGGCTGCGGAGAGCTATGATGATACCACTGTGCTCTACCCGGGGTACAGAGAGTCTCTGTCTCCAAAGAAAACACAGTAAACCGTCTAGTCACAACATTCTGCATTATCTTTAAAATTTCTGCCTTGTATAATCCCAAATGGCATTTTAAATTAGTTCTGGTTTTAGCTGAATTGGTGAAATGGTTCCTGAAAGATTGTTTTCTAATTTAATTTTCATGGCTAAATAATTAAGATTAGGCTAAGGAGTCCTAGGGATATTCTGGGATTTGGGGAAATCGAGGACAAGACATACATGCCAAATACAGCCCAGATCTGAGGAAAAAAATGTATGCCTATCATATTTCAGGAACTGGACAGTGTTTCACATATTTTCACTGATTTACAACTCTATGACGTGTGTCTTTTTATCCCTCTATCATAGAAAAGGTGACTAGTGCTCAGAGAGATTAAGTAACCCTACTTTGTACAGCACAGAGTGGAGGCTCAGGGCTCTGAACCCACATCCACCTCACGCCAGGCCACGCTCTTCCATTCCAGCCCTCGCAGTTGCCTCTCTGCCCAATCTTGGGTCAACTATAGCCCAAGAGCCAAATGTGGCCTGCTGCTGCCTTTGTAAGTTTTACTGCAACAAAGCCCTTTTCCTTTCTTCTCTTTCTTTATTTCTCATCTGTGGTAGCTTTCACACTACAATGGCAGAGTTCAGTAAGTGTGACAGAGCCAGATGGCTTGTATAGCCTAAAATATTTACTATCTGATCTTTCACAAAGAAGTTTGCTGACTTCTGCCTTGTCCAGTTCTAGTGTTTGCAAGTCTATCCCTTCCTATCAGAGGAACAATACACGCTTCTCTTTTAATTAAATCACTTCCTCTTTTCCAAATTCAAGGTTTGACTTTGATTTAGAATATATCAAACATCCTTCTTATATAACTGGAGATTTTGGAAAGCAAATGGGTTTTGGTACTAAAAATCATAAGCAATACAGTAACATTTAATCAACTTTTTCGATTAGCCAGAGGTAAAAGTGACACAGTTACCATGCCAAAAATTGCCAGATTCATTAATAATGTTGGTTCACATTCCCTATTATAAGAAATCTAGAAGTAATTGCTCTCAATTAATCTGCTCTACTCTTTGATAGCTTATTTATCAGATTGGGAAAGATAGATTTAATAGTGCTTGCTTGAAACAGGTTCTTTAATTGGAAACATCACAGCATTTAGCTCACTTTGTACTGGAGCAATTAAGAACAATTTGGAAAAGTGTTGTTGATTTTTTTACACTATTGTCTCCTTGATTAGATTTCCGAAGATCTAGACAAAACAAACGACAATACTAGCTAGCACTATTGGTACAAATAAAAGCCCAACAGCCAAATTACTTACTATGAGAAATGTGAGCCATCCTCATCCATTTCGTCAGTGGCTTACATTTATTTCCCCGTATCCCTGTCTCTTGTGCAAGTAAGTGGCAATACCTCTTATAAAAGGCATCATTTTGCACCCACCTTTACACAATTATCTTTTCTCCAAATAAGCCAAATCAACAGAAGAAATTATTTTTCTTGATTAAGCACCCGCATTTCTCTTGGGAGGGAACAAAACAAACAATTAATCTTTCCTTATTTGTTCTCAGAAGTCGCTGCCTCTTTAAACTCAGGCTATCCAGGAACCTGTGGCAGCCAGTCGGCAGCAATTAGGCCTGAGCGGAAAATGAATGCGCTCCAGGCCCAGCACCCGATCTGCTGAGAGTCAGTGCGAGAGGGCAAGGTTACACCAGGAAAATTCCCTTGTTGTCCGAACACTGTTCAAAATTACTACCTGACTTCAGCATAATTAACCAGGCTTGGGAATTTATATGAACTAAGTAATTGGAAAGAATTAGCAAGAGATATGTACATTAATCTTTACCAGTTACACAGTGTTTAATGAAATTAAGGGTCCTGTGCTTATTCTTGCCTTGCTTAGTTTGCACACTTTCTACTTCACCTGTAGAACAAGGAGAATATGCTATATGAAAATTTAAAAAAAACAACAAAACAAAAAAAATTCTAGAGATAAAACTGGAAACAATTCAACAGTAGGCTCTTAGTTAAATAAAGTATCCACAGGATATAATATTATGGAGCCTTTATTAAAATTGTTTTACAAAATAATCTTATAAAAAAATCGATTAGGGAAACATATTTGAATATTTATGGATAAAAATATGATATCTGGGAGTGTCTTCAAAATAATATTGGCGGGGAGGGAATACAGGTAAGATTTCCCCTGAGTTGATAATTGTTGAAGCCAGATGTTGGGAACTTGGGACTTAATTATATTATTTTTGTGCTTTTTATATGTTGAAAATTTCCATAATAGCAAAGTTAAGAAATATTTTAAAACTTTGTGTAAGAGGAGTATTTAGTACATGGCAAATGTTTATGGTATATTTTTAAATTAAAAGAAGAGTTTCTAAAACATTATAGATGATATAATAAATATTTTAAAATATATAATTATATATACACAAGAAAAAGACAAAGAAAGCACATCACAATTTTGCATGTCTTAAGTCAGGGTTCTCAACCTTTCCACTACTGACATTTTGGGCCAAAAGTGTTTGATTCTGGGGGCTCTCCTGTGCATTTCAGGGGAGTTAGCAGCATACCTCGACTTACTAGATGCTATAGCACTCCATCCTCGGCTGTGACAACCAAAAATATCTGTAGACTCTGCCAAATGTCCCTTATGAGGCAAAAGCTGCCCTCTGCTCATAACTGTCAGTCTAGGAGTGGATGGATTACAGAAAATTATTTTTGTTCTTTGTTTTCCAAAGTCATTGAATATGCACACAAATATATATATAATCAGAACAATAACAAAAATACTGTTATTAAAATATATTAACCTGCAAGGAGAGAACTCTTAATGTCTGTGAAGAAATAGACTACTTATATTCGAAACTAAGTGACTATGGACTACATATGTAGTGATCCTCCTCTGATTAAATTGGAGTCATCAAGCTAAAAGTGAACCTCATTACAAAAGCTAGTTCTTGTAAAACTCACGATGCCATCACACACAAATCTAATGAAATAGTAATCAAACCTATCTCAAGAATAATGTCTGGCTTTCTAAAATCTTCTTGGAATGGAAAATTGGAGTATTGAAGAGAGACGAAAGCCCATAGCCACCTCCAAGGGACTGGTATTCACAGAAATAAAATGCTAGCTTGGGACATTAAGTGTTACCAGACAAAATCATCTACTTTTTAAGATAAGTTTGAAAGTGAAACGAAGGTATTATAGTACATGGCCTTTCTCTCCATATACGTGAAATGACACCACCCACTATCTATGTCTAGAAGGGGCTTCGCCGCCTTCCCAGTAACGGCACAGGTCTGCGTGATGTCGCCGCACGCCCTCCGGTCCTCCTCCTAGACGGAGCACGCAGCCATGAGCCCTCCAGCCAGCACAGCCAGCTCCGCGGGAGAATTTAACCCGAACACTCATCGATATGGGGCTCCAGGTTAGGGCACTGAACCTTAATTAATGACTGTTGAGAGATTTTTCCATCAGTACACACAGCCAAACAGGTGGTCAACACTTGATAATTCATCGGTTTAAAACTCCCAAAGTTTTAAGTTTTAAGCCCAAAGTCTCGGGGCCACGATGCACTGGAGTTCATATTTCTGTTCCATTCTCTTCTCTTGCATGAATTCCCCTTTATGAAATCATAAACATTTTTGAGATTCCAAAGCTTTTCAAATTGCCATTACTGATGCTGCCTCCACTGACCTGTATGATCTCTGAAGGCTCATTATCCACAGCTTGGTAGTCTTGGGTCCACCACACTTGTCCACCCAAGGTGAGCAAGAATGTATTATTGGAACTTTAAAAATACTAGTTTAATTTAGTTCCTTGAAAAGGGAGTATATTGTCTTCCCTTAAAGAAAAAATATGTATGGCTGGTTACAGAAATTAAAAAAACTCATCAGCACTAAAAACTACTTTAAACGAAATACAAAGTATACTTCAAAATAATGAAGTATAAATGATCTCCATTTTGAGATCAGTGAAAAGAAAGCATGCAAATCACTGGGAAAAATAAAATGTTTTGAAATTAAGTAGCACAATTCTCTACAGTTAAAATGCAAGCCTTTAAAATATATAGAGAGAAGAAGTATCACATATTGTCCTAAGAAATTATTTGTAGCCTTCAGAAAGTATTTTCAGCTTAGTACAAAAAAGTCTTATAGAACTACCATAAAATCTATGAATCTATAGGTCACTGCCTATAAAAACTAAATTTATAAAATAAGGACTTCTAAAGGTTTTTTTTCCTTCATATTTTGTCAATCATGTCACCAATTATGATGACAAACTTGTCTGCCAAATCCTAGATAAGTGGTTAGGGTTTTTCTGTATGAAAAAACAACCACTGAAACAAGGTTACAGGATTTCTAACCAGGCACAACAGAAACAAGTACACACAACAGAAACTGAAAACACTTGCTAGCAATGATAGATTTAAGTTATTAACAGATCAAAAAGAGATGGATGGTGGTTTGCTTTTCTTAATCTACATCATCATCTAGATCTATTTAAAGATATGTGGTACACTAACAAACTTGGTTAAGGTTTCGATAAAATCAGTAAAAATAATCTGCCCCCGTTACATTGAGTCTGTATCAATCAATAAAATCACTTGTACAAGGAAGGTACTGTTAAGTACTGACAATTCCAGCCATTAATATTATTTAACACACTGTTCACAATCTTTAACAAGAACAAAGAACAGTTTGTCTCATGTTATAAGCAGGATCATCATAGATACTTCTACAGGCTTCTATGGTGATTTTATAATATTCAAACTATACATCCCTCTTTTACCAAGCCCCACTCTCCTAAATACATAAGGTCTTGTTCTTTTATTCAGTTGCAGCTTAAAGAAAATCCTTGGTAAGAACCAAAGGTGCCATTATAAATCACTTCTTAATCTATGAATTAAACTCAAAATTCTAAGAACCTAGCTGTCAGGGTGAGGGTGGCAACAGAGACAGAAAGCACAGGGCTTCCCTGCTATATTCAGACTCTACTCAGCTTCACCAATGCCTTTACCTTGTCAAGGGTGGATTAAACGAGAAACTTTCAACGAATCTTTAGTGAAAGTTGGATGGCTAGGAACAGATACGCCACATGTGTTGGCTTAAGACCACGAAAATAGAAGGTGAAGAAAAAGAAAGGAAAAAAATATTTTACATAGGAAATTTTTTTATCTATATAGACACCTATATGCATGATAATAATGAGAAAACTTATTTAAGAATTAAAACTAACTTAGAATAATTTTCAGATATTAATTAGAAATCTGTTTTAAACTTAACCTTTGAAGTTCTGACTGCTCAAAATCCCAGCAGTTTATGGTATGTAGTGATTTCCAATTTTGCTGAGATAAGCAAGAGGGAGCCCCTTGTCTGGTAACAGGGCCTCAAAAACGTTAAAGACCCAAATCTCAGTTCTGTTTAATTTAGTCCATTGTTCTCAGCTCAATTATGTCTACTTTACAATTCTCATGAAATGATTTTACCAAACTAACAAAAATGTTGGGGGTCTGCACAGGACTTGAAGAAGGCCCCCCCAAAGAACATTAATTGCTAGTACTATTTAAAGAAATGAGGAAAATGTGAAAATATGTACTAAAAATGGCTCTTAGCCATAAAATAGATATTATAGTCAATACAAGAATAAAATGCCAAATATATAAGTGGTTTACGGTCGTGACAAATAAGTCCATGAATACACTCTAGTGGTTCACAAAATAGTGTAAGGACATGTCCCAACTTGTACAAAAACTGCTTATCAAGCGAAAGAGAACACCAGAGAAAACAGCACGGTGGTACAACACACGTTCTGCCTGACACTCAAGGACCACATCACTCTGGAGGCAGACGGGATGTTGGGTAAGCATTTTCATGAAGCAACAAGTGATAATGGTAGCAGAGAAGCAACTGACTCAGCAAATTTTCAAAATAAAGAAATAATTCCATCATTTTAGAAGCCGTTTTCGCCGCATCATGGGGAAGGGGATCAAGTTGCTACAGAATATTTTCTTCAGGAGCTTGTGGAAAAGAAAGATGGATGGAAAACACATCCAGTGGCAGGGGAAGGCAGCCTACTTTGGAAGAAAATGTCTTCTTAAGCACAGGGGCTGCCTGAAAAGGGTCAAAGGCAGACACAAAGACTCTATTATTTCATACTCCATGATATTAAGCCTATATATAAGCTGTGTAATTAAAACAAACTGTTTAGGTCATGATGCAGCCCCTGTTGGGACTATCGTGTGGAATGTCGAAGGCTTATTTCGTACCACACGTGTGCAGGTCTGACGGGCTGCATTTTACATAGGAGCAGGCTCCGTGAGGGCCCAAGTTGACATGCACTGTCTACATGACCAGCCACTTGCTGCCACTGCTGAATCCCTCATGCCCAGGTTCCTCAGTAACCACCATCCACCTCCTCTATTCCCATTCTTTTTATTTTTTTTTTGAGACAGAGTCTCACTCTGTTGCCCAGGCTAGAGTGAGTGCCGTGGCGTCCGCCTAGCTCACAGCAACCTCAAACTCCTGGGCTCAAGCGATCC